>SELW01000391.1:0-81845 GCA_004931855.1 Pichia inconspicua
GTCCTGAATTGATTTATACGTATATGTATCGTTGACCCTAGTCATATCCAAAAAAAGTATGTGAAATTATTTCTATCCAAACATTCAATAAAGTTTGATACATACCTTAAGTCATTCACTTTTAATAATAAGATCCAGTTCAATCCGTAAAAACTGTGCTTCAATAAAGACCAGCCAAACAGTTTTAATAAATGTAGCACAATAGAAGTAATAATAATAATAATTCTTATCTTCTAACACAAATAAAGTCATCACCTACTGGCTGCAGGATCATTGAAAGGTATGTTAAGCTATTCGACGTTACTTGTGAAATACAATCGAATTATTAATTCCACCCAATATTTTCCAACTGTATTATTTGGTAATATTCCTAAGTAAATGACTAACTCTCTGAATCAGACACTCTCATTTGAAGCTATGTAGATGGCTTTCAGTTCAGCTTCAGCACTACTACCACAAGTCAAAGCAGTATACTTCGAGTTCCAAAACACTGTATTCCCATTAGCTTGGATAATTCTCCCCCTAGGTTCTTGAGCGTAGTCTGACCTCACAAGATAATTGGCGCTTGTAACGGTGATCTAGTTAATAACTATTATTTGCTCTTGTAATGGTGATCTAGATATATTATTTTGTTGACAACCGACAAAAAAAACATGCACGCCAGATTTATTGCGCTTGTATATCCATGATGTTAATGTCGTACAAATAATACGCCAGCTTGAACCACAATGGCAGCTACACATAAATCTAAGAAACAGAAGAAGTCATCTAATAAGCTGAACAGTTACAGTGACAACATTCAGGATGGAAATTCCCAAAAAAAGACTGACGACTTCACATTCAGTTCAAAGTTGAAAACTTCTATCTATAGTACACCTGAAAATATAGATATTGGTAAAAACCCCGTTTTCCAATTCCCAATTCCACAAATTGAACCTGGAAAGGCTAATCTGATGAATGATGAGGTTGATATGCATTTTCCTCGTAAACACTTCTTCAGAAAATTTCAAACTAATTTTGAATTATTAGATAATATCATTATGAAGCCAATACCTGTCAATAAAATCAAACCACCAACTTTATTCCCTTCACCTATAATTGATGGAACTTCATGGGAGACTAAAAAAAGAACGCTTTTTGATAGCTCAAAAGATAGCAATTCTACTTCTGCTACACGGAAGAATACTCCAAAGTATGAACCAAACCATAAAAGTAACTCGAACACCGCAATGGATACAGTAAATGAGATTAAGAGTGAAACAGGAAAAGGTAGTGAAGAAAAAGACATTAAGGAAGAAACTTTTGATGAGGATAATCTCAGTGATTATGATCCAGATTTTGAAAGTCAAAGTCCAAAACATACTAATGAACTATCGGAACAACAAAGTCGTTTGGTAGATGCATACATAAATACTCGAATGCAGATGAAATCATCAAATGATTTTTATTTTGGTGACTTAAAGACTATGAAGTTACAAGAGCAAAACTTCTCCAGAGCATTGAAAAATATTGAGAATTCCAAAGATGACGAACCGACTATAGGTAATCACTTTGAATTGACAAAGGATTTGCTCAATAAACTAGATATCGAGTTCCATAATTACACGGCAGCTAACATTGAAGTTTTCGAAACAAAAATTAATGAAATTGAATCAGAAATAGAAAAGGAGTGTAAAGTGCGATATAAAGTTGTTGAACAATACAAACAGTTCCAAGTAAACAGTTTTGATTATCTCAAGACAAGTGTTACATATGGCGAATACGAAGATTTGAAGAAAAGTAAACTTGCAATGGAAAACGNCTCAAGACAAGTGTTACATATGGCGAATACGAAGATTTGAAGAAAAGTAAACTTGCAATGGAAAACGGGCCCGAGAAGAAACTTGAACCTGAAACTTTTGTTAGTTCAGAAACAAATGATTATAATTTAACTGCAAAACCCGAAGAAAAACCACTGACGGATGCTTCAGCATTTGATTTTGAAAACAATTTACTCTATGGACCCGATCTTGAAGCAGCTGATGATGATGATGATGCTTTTGGATCATTAACAAACGAGATGTTTTTCGATTAATGTATTACAGAATGTATAATAATTATAATGTATATTACAAAATGTTGGTATCATGCACTACCGTAAACATCATACCATCGAGAAACTACTCTGTAGCTAGCGTATCCAACAGATACAAATGTCAACACGCAATTCATCAAGAATAAAATAAGAGCATTCAACATAAATCTAGGTGCAAAGATTTTCCAAACCATCAAATGTCTACGAAAGTTATTTGTCGTGACTAGTGTAGCAATGGTAAGACAAGTTTGATAGATTAACATTGACATACCGTTTTCTGCAATCTTAGAGCTCAATGCGACGGGTTTATTTGTTGGTGGTATTTTCCATAAAGTCAGTAAAGGAACTGCAACACAAACTAAAATGAATGGACCCAAAGTATTCAAAAGTATTCCAAGATGTGTAATTGGGAACACTATTGATTCAGTAAATACAAATCCTACTTCCCATTGAATGGATTGAAGAGTCGCCTGATGTCCTGTTGTGAAAAAGTGTTGATACCCAAGTAAACATAATACCACACTAGATATTAAATTTGTCCTTATATTCAAAATATCAACCAATTCTAGCAAACTCAAAATCTGGTTAACAAGTAGAAAGAGTGATATACCACCCAATGGTTTGCAAACAACTAATACAGAGCACAATATATTGATAAAGAATAAGAAATATGATGATCCATAGACATTATTGTAACCTATTATTTTAGCTGTTTTGACCATTTTCATTTGAACCTTTTTATTCTTATCAGTAGTATCAGTTTCAACTTCGTGCTGTTCCAGTTCAACTCTAATACATAGTGGACCTGCATTCCATCCAACATTTGCTGCCATCAAAGAAATACCCAAAACAGCACGGCTAATGGTTAACCGCAAAGTTTTGATTGTATCTAATGGTAATTCAATCAAGTGATTTATTTGATGATCATTCTCAATGAATTCAAAAGTTCCTAAAATAGCAATCATGAAGAGAACAGTGCGTAAACCAAAAGATATCCAAACCGGTGCAGGACCTTCATAAGAGTAAGATATTTTGAAAAATTGTTTGATTATTATAGGTAACAATATTGCTGAAATGTAAAGACCAACGATAGACCATTTCGTTATTTTGAAGTTTGATATGCATTTATCACCTTGTTCTTCCCTACAGATTGTGATCAATGAAGCTAATCTAGTGAATATCATGAACATCATCGAATGATATGCACCAATAAACTTTTTGTGATTCTCATGTTTCTGGAAAGATTTGAATAACGCCAAAAATCCAAAAGTTGTAAGCCAGAATGAAACAATTTTATCTTCCCAAATAATGAAAGAATTAGAGCCAAATATTAACGAATGTAAGAAAATGAAAAACATTCCAGTATAGGTCCATCCATTTTGAACCAAGTTTTCTTTCACCTGTAAAATCAGCCAGAAGATTGAATATCTGTCCATTATTGGAGCAAGTATACCATTTGCTATACCTAAAGCACATCCAAGTAACAAAGCCCAATTCAATGGTAATCCTGCAGGTTTAAAAATAATGGTGAAGGAAGCAGTCAATACGCAGTAAACAGATATGAGTATAATGGAAGCCAAGAAACATTGATGATTAAGTTGAGAAACAACAACTGATGGTACCAATTTGGAATATGCAACAATTACAATAAGTGATAGAACCAAAAGAAAAATACCTATCCATATATTCAGATCATCGAATTGTGCCCATTTCTCCTTGCATCTTTTCAAAGACATATCCTGGTATCGAATATGGGATTCCATGGAATTTTTATTCATCTTATTAAAAAAACTATTAACATCATTATCATTTCTTAACTCACTCGAAGTCAATCTATAGTTCTGGATTTGAGAAGTTGTGATCTTCTCAGCAAGTAGGTAATCATTTTCATCATGCAAAAAGGCCTCTGCAATTGGTGATCCCAGATTATTGAATGGAATTGGGATTCCCAATAGTAAGGCCAATGTTGGTGTGATATCAATTTGATTTACCTTTCTATAATTTTTACCTCCTTCACTTATATCATAAGAACCAGCATCGAGTCTCTTGAAATGTTTAGTCTTGGAATACATAAAGAGTGCAGCTTCAATTTCATCGTCTGATTCACCACCGTGATTGCCCGTTGAATCCATACCATGATCCCCAAAAACAACTAACAAAGTATCATCTGATATTTTATCCATAACATCTCGTATCACATCATTCAGCTGTTCTAGTTTAGTTTTCATAGCAAAATGATCAGGTCCATATCTATGACCACAATGGTCAACACCTAAGAAGTGGCCAATAAGAACGTCCCATTTGGATTGATTTCCAGCCTCCAAAAGAGGAAATATGTGTTCGATTACGCCATTATCGACAGAATGTAAATCCCAAACGTTCAACGAATCATATGGATATGTGATACTTTTGTTTAAAAAGGGACTGAACAGTGCAGTCCATGTGTCGTCACCTGCAAATGCTACAGATTTATTGTGATAGAAAAGTTGACTCAATAAATTATCTTCTGTTATTGTATCACCATCAAAGTTAGAACCAGCATCTATGAAAGTGGGCAAAGAACCAGTAGTAAGACCTTTGAGTCTCTGTAAAGTTGTTGTTGGTGGATCTGCAATAAATTTCAACAATATAGAGTTTTCGGGGCTTTTAGTGAAGCTTTCGTAAAACACATTGAAATTATTGTGATAAAAAAAATCAGGTGAACTCTCATCGATGTCTTCAAAAGGTATTGTAAAGTCGAAACGGAGTGCATCGATAATCAAAACCACTGCTTTATTGAAAGGTGACGGATGGAAACAGAATTCAGAATTGGTTATCGATGATTGTGATTCACATGTAGCCAAATCAGGAAGCACATTTCTAGATAGTAAAAATCCCCTTGTAAAAAACGCAAGTGCAATCGTTTGTAAAATTCCAAACAGGAACATTACTTTGACATATGATGAATTAGTCTGAAAAAGCTTGCGTATACGGTACATGGACCTTCCTAATTGCTGAAGAGCCCCCGACGCTCCTTTGGCAAGGCTCGCACGGTCTAATGTGGTCTGTGACATGTGTTTTAGGGGAAGGGGGTGTGGTACAGAGGTAGGTACTATCTGAGAAGAGATCAGGTTCACACATGCATACGATGATCAATCAATCAACTGTTGTCTTCACGAAAAAAAAAACCAAGCGGCGAAATCTCGGTCAAATCTCCGCATAGAGGATTTTTCTGCACGTGATCATCGATATTCACTTCACTTCACTTCACTTCACTTCACTTCACTACTACCAATGTCGAACAACTACCAAGTAATCAGACATAACGTCTAAAACGTGTTTCATGTCCATCCTGCCAACCCCCTCAATAGCAAGAAATGTTTCTTGCGCTGTCCTGCCGTTGAGGTGTTTCAAGACACGGTAGAATACACGTGTTTCAGTCGGGCTTGCTCCCGATTTGACTACTGCTGCTGCTATCCATCTCCTCTCTAAAGCCGAACAAGACTCAGGTTCAAGAAGAATCGTATCTTCCTCTTCTTCTTCAACGAACTGAATCTTCAAGTTTTCGTTTTGGCGCATTGAAGTAGTGGAAGTAACGGTATTGATATTATTATCTTCAATCTTATTATCTTCACTACTATGTTTTAAGGTATCATCAGTGATGGGTATAGCTAAAGCCTCATCATATTTAACTTCACCTACACTCTCATCAAAATCGTTTTGGTCAAAGTTGGAATCATTATTGCCTTCTACTTTCGATTCATCTGATGATCGATGCATTTGTGGAGCAGATGAAAACTGATCTGTTTCGTTCTTAGATAACGGATTTGAAGGTTTTCTTTTCATTTCTTGTTTCCTCTTTAATTCAATCTCGATCTCTTCTGCAACTTGTATTTTGATATCCTTAGTTATTTTGACATAGATAAAGGTGTAGAGTTGAATCACATAACCATGTTTCAGTAACCAACTCACAGCATCCATGTAAAGGTCACGATGATCTTTACTAGGAATGATGTTCATAATACTTTTTGGTTTATTGCTGGAATTATCGGATATCATCGACAAGAATGTAGGAAGACTTGGTAAGTTGGGGAAGCTTTGATTAAACTTTGCAGAGTCTTTGTATATCATTTTGATTGGTGCTATGGGAGAGGGAACATAAATGTTCCTTGATGTCAGTGGCAATATTGCAATTGCACGTCTCCAATATACCAAGTGATTAGCAAACAGTTTGACTTCTTGAATATTCAATCCACTTAAAACTGATAATCTTTGCAAAGATTCACTAGGTTTTATCATTCTAATAAACGATGCAATCAAAGAATCCTTTTCGGCTTGAATATCTTTAATAATCTTCTCAGTATCATCTAGTAAAATTAGGGCATACAAATGCATTGTGTCATCAATGGAAGAATCATTATCATAAAAGTTTTTCTGGTTAAAAGGTGATATTGAGGATAATGTTGATGATTCTGGTAATTCAACATAACTTGGTGGTAATGTCATAAACTCCTTTTTAATGGGAATTTGAAAAGAGGTCACTTTACCATTGATTTCTATATTGACAATTTCTGATTTCGAAACAGAAGTATATGTTTCATATATTAATTTGCAAAGAGAGGATTGTTCAATCAATGATTTCCATTGTTGCTTTATAGGAAGATATTTCAGCTCTTCACGAAGTTTCAAAATATTCTGAGATTCCTTCCATACGTAATTATTTTTCTGCTGTTCATACCTAAGCAGCAAAGATATCCTGCTAATGATGTAGTGAAACATTTCATCAATTCTATGGTTATACTCGACGACTGGTGGATTCATAACGAAAAGCATATTGAACTGAAACATGGTATTTTCATGGTTTTGATCACCTTCATAAGCCTTAACATCCTCAATTTTATGTTCAACATCACTATATGTTTCTTCGTTCACATCACTTCTATTTTCATCTTTTGACAAAGGTGATTTTGTATCTCCCTCAGTGACTGACTGTTTCCTTGACTGATGTGCGGTTGAAACACTTTTGCTTCTTACTCTTTTGGATTTCTTAGAGACCCTCCAACTACCATCTTCATTCACGTGAATAGGTAACCCTAAAAAGACCATATCTTCCACAGTGATTTCAAATCTTGTATTACATAATGTTTTTGGTGGTGTAGCAAGATCACTTATGAAGTCGATATCAAATGAGAAAAGTTTATGAATTTTATGTTCCTTTTGTTTGAGTTTTCCACTTTCTGCGTTACTCTCAGAAATACTTGCAGCATTTGAAGAAGGTTTCAAAGATTGTATTTCAGCTTGTTCCTTCTTTCTAATTTGTTTTTGTTTGAGTTTTTTTAATTTTCTTTTCTTCTTCCTTTGTTCCAAATCGTAGACCATTTCAAGGAGATCACGTCCCGTTTGATATTTGTTATTCGATATTGAGGATGTACGACGTAACCTTCCATCACCTATAGAACTTTCTGTGCTCAAACTCCTTTGACTTCTCAAATTATCAGAACTTTCTATATCACTATTTGCAAATTCGTCAGAGAAAACATCGATATCACTATCTGTATCGTCAGTGCTTAGTTCATCCATGAGTTCAGAATTGATATCATCATCGTTTAAATCATCGTAATCTTCATCATCGATTGAATCATTCAACTCAGGATCACTCATTGAGCCATTGATATCAAGTGGAGTGGCTTGAAATCCATATTCATTGGGACGAGGAGGATAATGAAATAAAAGATGATTACCATCATGTGTAGATATGGTAAACAATATACCTAATAAACATGGATTAGGTAGGAGTAAAGACGATGACATTGAGTTGAAATTTGAAAAGAAAGCTATGAAACTGTTAAAGGGTTTATTGTAGAAATTCATTTTAGAAATTTGAGATCTTGATCATTTCTACAACACAATTTCACTATTGTTCAATCAGGAATTCGTTGCAAAACTAAAATGCTATGAAATGCAGTCGATGCAGGATTATCAGAGAGGTAGGTGTTACAGATAATAAAGAATCTGATTTGAAGCTGTATAAAACATGTCGTTCATGCCGTGAGAAACTCAAAGAGTATCGCAGGGTTCATCAACATAAACTACGGAGAATCAATGAGGATCGCAAATTTATCAATGACGATAACAACGAAGTTGATATAGCTGCTAAACAAGTGAAAAGAAGTAACAACATTACTACAAGAAAGAACATTGTTTTCAGTAACATTTTGAGCAAAATTTATCAATTAGCACATAAAGACGATATTTTCATTGATGAAATTTGTAAAATCGATGATTTTACACTTCCACGTATAACTATAACTGAGAATTGCAGTCTAAATGAAGAAGGAGTACCTGTCAATTTACTTATGAAACAAGCTGAGAAGGACGAAAAGCTTAAATCTGAATTGGCCAAATGTTTAGAGATTCATTATGTTTCACGTATCTTACATGTTTTAAGTTGCAGCAACATAGAGTTTCGATTTTACAGTTCTTCATGGAAAAATGGGAATTACTATGTGCAATATCGATGTATTGATGATAAAACTGCAATGAAAAGATTTGGAATTGGTTCGGATGTTGAAATTGAACAGGATGATAAGATAGGTGAAAGACAAACGTCACTCAAATCAAAAGTTTTAGATTGGATTGAACCTAAAAATGTTGAAAGTGTTAGTTTACAACTCGATGTTAATAACGAGCCTGTTAATTTACATTTCCAACAAAGTTTAGGTTACTTTTGTGAATCCAAACTTAATATTATTGTGAATTACAGCAAGCGTGAGTTGCGAGTTAAACTGAAGCATAAATTTCATCGACCTGAACTGAAATTTCGAGCAAATGAACCTGATAAAAGTGTTCAAAGTGTACCAATGAAACCAAAATTGGAAACTATTAGTAAAGTTGAAAATGAAAGTGTAAAAGAGATTGGACTATCTGATAAATTGGAGAATTTACATAAGGGATTAACTCGGTAGTAAATTAATGATTATTCTATTCACAGGTTATAAAAGCAGTAAAATTAGTTAATGTATAATACAATAAATTATTTAAACGTAGGAAAAATTAATTACCAAATGTTATTTGAGTTGGTTGACAGTAAACCATTGAATGATTGGTTTACGGTTAAGTTTTGACCTGAAATATTTGTCTGTGGTTGTGACTTTGTATCCTTTGAATCATTTGTTCGAGCCTGTGATGATGATGGAGCTGAAGCAGATGATGATGATCTTAAAGTTGTTGTTGAAGTTTGTGTTGGTGGAGTGAATTTTGAGGATGAAGTGTTTACTTGTTTAGAAATTGAGCTTTGTGAAGATGGTTGATGTTGGTTTTGGTTTGATGTTCGATCATGGTGCTGGTCTTGATGTTGTTTAGGTGAATAATGATGATATCCTAAATCTTCCACAATTAATTCTGAATCGATTGTTTCAGAATCAATCAAATTGAATGACCAATCGTTAATAAATTTATTCATTCCGGAAATAATTTGATTGAATTGAGCAGATGATGTTATTTGAGATTGTAACTGTAATGATAATCTTTCTGGATTAATGACGTTATATGTAAATCCAAATGAGTGTGGGTAATAATATAAGACTATTGAATCTTTATCAGAAGACAATTTAACATCTACTTCAACATTGAATAATAGTTTCATTGGAACTACTATATTGTTTAAAAAGATTAGTTGCAGTGAAGTGAATTGATTAGATTGGAAAAGTTTCAATTTATCAATAACTAGCATTTCTTTCAATTCAGTAAAGCGAGTATCTTTCCTAAAATTGAATTGGAAACAATAAGGAATAATTTTATTCAACTCAAGGGAACATATTTTAGAATTATTTTCAATCCCATAGATTTCTAAGGTGACAAATTCTTGGTTGTTTTTGATAGTATTTAAAGGGGGGTAATTAATGAAAGTATTAGTTTTCTTTTCCAATTCAGTAATGAAGTTAGTAGGTTTTTTCCTGTTTACATTGTAAAGCATATTCAATTCATATGAAGTTAACAAGTTCCATTGTTGTAATTTCAAAGTAATCACAGAACAAGAGTAACTATTTCTTTTAACTTTATCAACTAACTTTTCTAATTCTAATTTTGCCAATGGTATTTCTGATTTATTTTTTGAAGGACATTTAATAATGACGTTTTTCTTTCTTATGAAAGATTGTTGAAAATTGGTTGATTGTAAAAGATGTTGAGAATCCAATGTTTTATCAGAAAGTTCAAAAGAATTTGAGAATTTAACGAAAACATTAAATTTCCGCATAATTATTTGAATTGTTTGACCACCAACACCAATTATTTGACGATGGAAAGATTCTGGTACATTGAATTGATAAATTGTTGGTAATTCATCTTCTAATAAATTTAAACCTAATAAGGAGTCAAATAAATCAGTACCTGTGATTTCAACAATGAAATTGAGATCATTAAATGGTAGTAATTTGATTGAAACTGAAGACATGTTAATAATTTTAATAATTTTACCATTTTTTTTACCAGCAATGAAATCTTTCTCTTTATTTGGTAACTCAATTTGATATTGAACGTTAATATTTTGAAAAGAAGGTAATTTCATTATAGAATTGAATTGATTCAATTGATTAGTTGCAATTTTGATATTATCAGAATTACCTATGATTTGAAATATAAATTTATCATTAGTTTTAGTACAAGTTGTAAAGCAATTTGAATTAAATGATATGGAATCATTGAAGGCAACCAAATTGTTAATATCGATTGATGGTAAAGAATTTGAAAGAGTGAATTCCACTTTTTCAGAATAATAAGTTGAGATTTTATTACTAAAATCATCAACTAAATTTTCCACTTCTTCAGATGAATTACCTTGAACTGTTAAGATATCACCAGATAAATCTTGTGATTTAAAACCTAATGGAGGTATAGAGATATAACAAGAATTATTGTACATGAGAGTATCGAAATAATTTAGAGATTGTTCATTAATTTGATCAAGTATAAGGAATTCTCTCTTTGTTGGTAAAATCATCAGTTGTTTAATGAAAGGGTTTTTAACAAATTTGGTAATCATATCATCTAACCATTTTTTGACTAACAAGACTTGAGATCTTAAACCTGTAAGATAAATTTTAGGATTATTTGATTCTATGTCTAATGAGTTTAGATAAAACAATTCAGGTAAAAGGTTTGGTAAGTAAATGTTGACATTTGATTGATTAATTATTCTATTGATTGTTGCCAAATTTGTACCGCAAATAAGTGGCAAAACTGAAATATTTTGTAATTCTAAATAGTCGGAATAAATTTGAGGATTCATATTATCTAGGAACAAATTGATTTTATTTTCAACAACTTTGACTATATCTCTTTGACCAACTATTGAGATTTGATAAAAGGAATCTATATATTCAATATAGATTGAACATTGATTAAAATTTGAAACGTTTGAAATAAAACTTAATAGATCTGAATTAACTTGACCGTTTGTTAAATGAATTGGTGATAAATTAATCTTGGACATTAAGATTTGAGAATAATTTTGAAGAATATTCAATTTAACATCATTCATTTCTGATTTCCTATTTGTATTACCAATAATTGAAATAGTTAGTTTACCATTTGAAATTTTGGAATCATTCATCAGTATGAATATACCAAAAGTTGAATAAGATTCATTTAAAGTGTTCACTATTGGTCTTAAAGTAACTAAAGAATCCAGAATTAGTTTTTGATCTAAAGGATCAGAGGAAGAATCCAATCTCCAATTTGAAAGAATAAGAGATTCATGATATGTTAATTGAGGTTTGACAAAACATAAGTATGGTAATGTTAAAGAAATGATTAGTTGATCAGAGGAAGACAAAGCAGAGGATAAAGAGATTTGATTAGGAAATGACATGTAAGGGTATATTCAATAGATATTAAAGGATCGACTTGTAGTTAGTTTAGTTTAGTTGAGTTAAGTTAGGGCTGATAAGATTATTTTGTAATAGAGTTTGAGAAAGGTAAAATTTTAAACTTTGCAAAATGGATAAATAATTCAAAAGTGATAGCCGGGAAGGTTAGATAGATTTGTAAAGGAGTGACAAGCTAGGGTTAGATAGAATGGATGAGGAGACAAGCTATTTTGGTTGTAAACGAGTGTTTGTTACTGTGTTGGTGTCGTTGTTAATTGTTTTGCGTAGAATAGCAATCAATACAAAACACACATTTACACAATCAGGAAAACGGCACGGGTCTCTGTCAAATTTGCCGGCAACGTTTTTTGGTCGCTGAATTTGCGCGCGTGGGAAATTTGAGGGAAGATTTGGGGGAAAATACTACTGGTAGGCCTACATTATGTAAGCAACCCACAACAAGAATATTTGTCGCATTGGTAGAGAAAATCGGCACGTGACCTGTGGCCACGACACACAACACGTTTTCCTGTCGCGGGGTTTGAAGTTTTACATTCAGTGGACATTATCTCAGATTCAACACTGTAACTAGCTAGTGTGACTTGACTTGGACCCTTCTTTTCCACAAATCTTCCCCCTTTCCCCCCTCTCTGGCAGCTGCTCACCGTCTGCTACACAATTACCAATGGAGAAGACCCAGAATATCCATTTCTCTAAAAGGAATACGGCCAAACATGCACCTTCCGGTCCTTCAAGCCCTCTTCTTGTCCCATGTAGACATCATCACATTGCATCACCTACAATTTCTGCAAATGTTCCTTCTTCAAATAATACAAACTCTTCTCCTTCCTCATCCTCGGGAATAACAGCCAATCCTTCATCTCTACCGAGATCTCGATCAGCTTCAAGAACACGTTCCTTTTCAAGACCAAGAAAACTATCAAATGAAAAAGCTTCACTTTCTCCTAGACTTATGGCCAAATCAAACTCTGCTGCTTCAATTCATTTATTACATACTCATTCACAATCTCATTCTCATCCTTACAATATTAATAGTGTTATAAATAATGCAAATGTTGATTCAAACTTTTTAGGTGATCTAATCCTTAACGTAAATTTGGATAATTCCCTGCCATTGGATTATTTTAAACAAGATATACTTTCTCTTGTAAAAGCTCTTAGAATACCAAAATGGAGGAAAATTGATAAAGTAAACTATAAATTGATTCATTTAAATCGTATATCAGGTGCAATGACAAACTGCGTATACAAATTAACATATTCAAATTATTATCCCTTGTTACTGAGAATTTATGGTGATTCTGAAAATATTATTGATAGAGATTCGGAATTATTAACACTTATTAGATTATCAAGGAAAAATATTGGTCCAAAATTATTAGGTTGTTTTAATAATGGTAGATTCGAAGAATTCTTGAATAATTCAGTAACTTTGAATAAACATCAAATTAGAGATCAAAAAATTAGTAGAATGATTGCAAGAAGAATGAAAGAGTTTCATCATGGTGTTGAATTAACACAATCTGAAATTAATGCAGGACCAAAAGCTTGGTTAATAATTCATAAATGGATAGATGTAATTGATAAAATTATTGCCAAGGAGAAACCTTCAATTAAGGATCAAAAAGATGTTTTCTTTGTTACTTGGGATAATTATAAAAAATTGGTATTAAAATATGAAAATTGGCTCTATAAAATATATGGTGATTGTGATAATTTGAAAAAATCATTGAAATTTTGTCATAATGATACACAATATGGTAATTTATTATTTTATTCAAAATCTGATGCTTTATCAATGGTAGATGAAGATGAAACTTTAATTGATGATAGTGAAATTTCAAATTTATCTTTGAATAATCCAGATCCTTTATCAGTAAGATCAACATCTGCAACAAACATAAATTCAAAATTACCCTTAATAACAGATTCAAATTTCCAATTCGATACAAGATTGACAGTTATTGATTTTGAATATGCAGGTCAAAATTTACCCGCTTATGATATAACAAATCATTTCTCTGAATGGATGTATGATTATCATGATCCACTCTATAGTTATAGAACAAATGAATCAAAATACCCTTCAGTTGAGGAAAGGATAAATTTCTTAAATCAATATGTTAATTATATTCCAGGTTCAACAACACCACATTTCAATCCAATCGTAACTACTAATAATCAAAGACCAACTTTAAAATCATCTCATTCAGTTGTATCAATTAAACTTGCTGAATTACCATCTAAAGTGGTAAATCTATACAATGAAACAATTTATTGGAGATCAGCTTCATCTATTTTATGGTCTTTATGGGCAATAATTAGTAGAGGTCGTATATCATCTTCACCAAAATCACCAATCCCAACTTCAAATCAACCTATCTTTGAAAATGGACCAAATGGTGAAACTTATAAAATTACAACAATTGCAAATTCCTCAACTTCTACTTCTTCTTCAGATAATTCCCAATCTGATTCTGATTCAGATGAAGAATTCTTGAAACCAACATTAGATGATGAATTCAATCATTTAAAATACACCCAGGGTAAAAATGGAATATTTATTGGAGATTTAATCCAATTCGAAATAATCACTTTAAACGAAATTGATAAAGACTTACATAAGAATATCAAATATTTAGATACAAATCTACTACCAATTACAAGTAAGGATAATTCTTAGATCATATTCTCTTTAGTCTTATATATATAATGTACATGTATATTAAATGGTATAGATTAATCATTCAAAGAAATCATCAACTTCTTTATCTCCCTTATCTTCAAGTGCATCATCAACATTTTTAGTAACATCTCCTGTATTATTATTATGTCTGATTTCAGCTCTAATTCCATCTTCTAAACTTATCTCTAATGAATTATTACGAAGTTGTTCACCGAATCTCTTCTTCAATTCTTCCCTTTTAGCATACGCCCTTTTGATACCATCCTTAGCTTTCTTTGGTAAATTCTCCATATCAGTTGTAGCATATAATGCAATATATTTTTCAGTTTTCGGGAAATTCAAAACATATGCTAAATCAACTTTACAATGTTCGAAAACTCTCTTCTCCTTTTTAAGTTTCTTCTTTAACTCTTTAATTTCTTCACCATCACTTTCTTTACAATTAGCAATTTGTTCTTCAATATCCTTTATAGCTTTTTCACTCTTCTTGTAAAAACGCATAGCTTTCTTCCTTTCAAAAAATCGAACTTTATGATACCTTGCTGCCAATTTCTTAGCCTTATTATCAGTCTGTACTTTCTCTAATTCCAATTTTAATGTCTTTAAAGCACGCTCATTGGCAATCTTAACATCAGCTGGTAATGTATCTTTACTCAACAATCGGGTAATATCTCTAATTTTCTTCTTGATTCCAGCACTTCCATGCATTAAAGCCTTAGTCAAATCCACACTGGCCGTGGTACTTGCTTCCTTCTTACCCATACTTCTTGATTATCACGATTATATTTGACTTTCAACAAAGATCAACATGTTCTAGACTTGTACATGCTTTGCAGGGAAAAAAATGCATGAAAAAAAAAAATTCCATAGTACTAGCGCAGATCGATATCAAGACCAGTATATAAATTTCTAACCCCATGTTTCTTACACTACACAAAATCAACGTAAGACTGTAATTACGATCTCATTCACTTTTATGTCTCTTGTTGGATACATTTTTAAGCTGTACTTTACCATCGACTATTTCGATTTCATAACCACATTTCTCCAAGATCTCTTCATTTTCTTTATTGATTTCCACTCCTTTTGCTTCCAAGGAAGCAACAAAATCTTGATTTTCAAGGTTGTTCTCCAACAAGTAACGTAAACACAAAATACATCTTTCCCTGATAAATGGTTCATTGGTGTCCAAATTACAATTATTCAATAGTAATATTAAACCACCCTTCTCTCTTACTAGATCTTGATTCTTTTTATCGTTGTGAACAAAATATGTAATGATCTCAACTATAATTGTCTTAACATTGCCAAAACTTTTTTTCTCTCTATTAACAATCGATTCATCTTTTAATCTTTTTCGTTCTGTATTATTTTCTACAACATGAAAAAATTCAATCAATTTTTCTAACACTTCGTAAGAATTCATCACTTTTCTAAACATTTCGTATGGCATCAAATTTGAAATAATGTCAAACAATGCAATAATTTTCCTATGTTGTAATTTCAATTCAAATTCATCTGTGTTAGCAGTCTCTAGAAGCCTTTTGCATTGATCAGTATATATACGAAAAAAATCAAGAACAACTGCACCAATAGCAACATAGTCCCAATTTGCAAGTGGCTCAGAACTAAATACCATCTGACATGCAATCAAGTATAGCAACACTGCATTGTTATCACCGGGTCTCTCTTTTTCCATCTTATAAGCTGCAATTCCTAATACTTCATCATCAAAAAAGTTCATCAAACATTGTGCAATATTCACAATCACTTGATATTCAATGGCTTCATTTGAATGTAGCTCCTCTAGGTTGGTTTCAGTATTAAAGTTAAGTATCCGTGTACTGCACTTGAGTAATTTAATCAAAGCTCCACAATTTTGTTCTTTCAAAATAGCTTTAGTTTGAGAAATTTCGCAGCATTGCTTAGTAAGTGATAGTGTTTGACGAAGTTCAAATATTCCACCTGTATACATTAGTTGGTCCATGACAAAATTCAACGCTTTGATGGTAAATACAACTACATCAGGTTCATCATGACTTTTCATAAAGTTGAAAATACAATGAAATCCCACAATAGAAATATCAACTGCCTTTAAGGCAAGTTCTCCTTCTGTAAAAAGTCCATTAAGTTTTTCAACTAGGTTTGCTATGAGATTGTATGTATCAGCATTCAGTTCATTGATTAAGGAAAAATTTCTCAATAGTAACATCAGTCCTTTGGTCAGTCTCAATTGATTCAACGTAAAAGTTTCATATTTAACAACGCATTCCAAATTAGAGTTGATTACCTGGTGAATGAGTGGATCGTTTCCCATATTAGAAGTGTATCCCCACATACTTTCATCTTGCATCATCCTTGATGTTGCTTGCACAACATCACCTAGTTTTTCAATTAAATTATCAGTGTGATCATTCCCACTTATAAAGTAGCTGTTAACCTCTCTTAATAATTCTATTTCTTGCGTATGGCTAGTCATATCATAATATTTAGATTACATAGTATTAGTAGTTTTTGAGATTTGTTTCTGACGTTTTAACGGTACGATCAGAAATAAAGTATTTGGTGGCTCAGCCTTGTGAATGATCAACAGCAGCTAAATTGTACATGTAAGGTTTGAATATAGAATGGTTTACATAAAGATTATAGAAACTGTCCATTTAAACTTCGTCTTCTTCGTCACTTTCTGAGTTGGAAAAGTTATCGATATACTTTTTACCTTCATTTCCAGGACCAAACCATCCTTCATCATCGTCCTCATCTTCTTCGTTTTCTTCTTGCTCTTCCTCTTGAGTGTCCTCTTTTTCAACCTCAATATCATCTACATCCTCAATAACTACGTCTCCATCTTCATCCTTACTATCAAGTTGAAGTTGTTCTAAATTCGAAGAAAATATGAGAAATTCAGATAAGTAATTTATCTTATTTCCGTAATTCACAACATCCTTGACAATTCTAGTCAGAAATCTCTGAATTGATCTCAATCCCTTAGCAAACATGTGTTTATTTTTCGTTATAAACTTACCATGTGATGTAATTAGTGCTTCAATCCAAAGCAAATTGAACTCGACATGGGCACTTTCCATTGCAATGCTACCAATAAATTCAAGAAGTCTAGGTACATAAACAACGGGCAAATCATAAGCAACAAGTTTAATATCTTTCTTTTGGATCGATTCATATACTTTATGAACAAGGTATGTCTCATTTAATCTGAATGCCATTGCTATTGCGTTCAAGTACTCTCCATCTTGTAAACATTGTAGCGTGTTTTCAGGTGTAACATCAACATCCAAATCTATAGGATCAAAAATCAGAGAATCATCAACAGAATAGATCAACAATCCTTCAGTAGATGCAGCTGCAAACGCATTAGCTGTTGGAGAAAATCCAACACTCATAACACGAATCTCAGGTTTCGTGGATCGTAAACCAATATCACCACGATGTGACCCTGGAAGTCTTAAATCAGCTTTATGATTTTCTTCATTATCAGACAATTCACCAGATCTATCCACAGATTCAATAGATTGACCATCAACAATATTTTTAGAGTTTAGTTGTTCCAGTGTACCATTCAATTGCATGTTCAAAGAAAGTTTGAATCTTCTCAATAAAACTTCGTTAGCCAAATCGTACAGACAGATACTATTATTGTTACCAGCAGCAATCAATGTCAGCCCGTCAAAACTATAAGCGATTGTGTCAAAATGTTTACCACGAGAAGAATTTTTACTGCTAAATTCATCATCTTTATATCTACCTTGCAATATGTCCTTTCTACCATCAATTTCTCTAATCATCTTACCTTCTTCAATATCAAAACATGCAATCTTACCATCCATAGTAGAGACAGAGAATTCTTTGGAATCTGGTCTCATCGATAATGCTAAACATTCAGAAGTTAAATCAAAAGGTTCACTGGTCTGTGTTCTTCCAAATATATCCCATATCCTCACAGTCTTATCCCATGAAGCAGAAGCAAGTTTGGCATTAGTTTCTTGACCAAAACTTAAGGAAGAGATGGGTCCTTCGTGTCCTGAAAGTTCATCCAAAAGTTGAGATGTTTGAACAGACCAAACCTGAATATTGAAGTTATCTAAAGAACCAGCTACAACAATTTCACCACTTGGATCTACTGCAACAGAAGAAAATTGAAGTCTATTAGTTGATGTAAACGTTCTAAAATTTCTGAATCTAATCAAATCCCAAGCCCTCACTGTTCCATCTAAAGACGATGAGAACATAACATGACCCTTTTTAGCAAATGCCACTCCGGTAACAGAAGATTGATGTTGGTCAAAAGTAGCAAGACAGAAGCCAGATACAATGTCCCAAATTTTGATTTTACCATCATCTGATGCTGTCACTATTCTAGATCCATCCGGTGAGTATGTCAACGCATTCATAGAGTCAAAATGGCCTTGTTGTCTCAAAATATATGATTCAGACTGCCATTCGTAAACCAATAATTGTCCCAACGCCTTTGAACCGAAAGCAATCCATTCACCAGTTTCATTGATAGTAATAGTACTAACACCGTTGGATCCCATAGATAACTGCTGAATCAATGTGAACGATGGCATTTCATATAATCTAAATTCACCATTACTAAAACCAACAATGAAAAGATTGGATTTACTATGGAATGTGCAACATTTGACTTTGGCATCAGAATGGAAAAAGTTTTTTGATACTATTCTCCAACTCAGCGTCTTTTCCTCTTCTGGTAACTCTTCCTCGCCGGGCCTTTCAGTGTATTCCCATCTGACAATAGCACCATCTTTGGAAACAGTATAAATTTTTTCTTGTGTTTCATCAAAAAAGGCTTTCACAACGTAATCCCTGTGACCTGCTAGTGACATCTTAACATGCTTATCTTCTGAATGTAATGAGAAAATTCTCGCTGTCATGTCTTTACTAGCAGAAAGGATGAATCTTGAATCTTTTGACCAAGAGATTGCGGTTATATCATTGTAATGTCCAGCGTAAACACGATATCTGACAAAGGGAGCAAACTGTCTATCTTCTGCCATATCTGGAGTTTTCCATACTTCGACAAATCTACCTGCACCTAAAGCAAAATGAGTTCCATCAGGAGAAAACTCAATACTTTTCACTTGATTCTTGAAATTGAAATGATGCAAAACAGTTCTAGCCCTGAAATTCACTAAAATGGCACGACCATCCTCATCCACAGATATCATTAAAGTCCCTTGAGGATTTAATGCAATTGCAGCTATATTTTTCCTGTGTTCGTAGTTGAAAGTAAATGATTTGTTGTGGATTAGATCGAAAACAGAAACTCTATTGCCAACAGGTGACAATAAAGAAGTTCCATCCGGGGAAAAAACAATATTTCCTTGTCTATATACTGTTCCTAATAGATTAGTAAATTTGAAATCACTTTTCATACTGAATACCCCTAATGTTTCCACAAACTTGTTTGTTAAATGATGATCCAAAAGTTTCAGATCCTTGGTAAAAATTTTCTACACATTGAAATTTTTCCAAATGCGGAAGAAATCATTATTAAATTTGCTGCAGAACTCAATGAAATTTGAGTCTGACCATCATCATCAAAACAGATTTTAGATCAGCTAATATTGCTACGACCTGTATCAAAACAAGATCAATTGAAACATGAGTGGAGGTTCGTTGAGTAGCCGAGTTTCTAATATGAAATTCATGCAGTCAGCAGGAGATAGACAAAGGAAAGAAGCAAAAGATGCCATTGATCAAGAAGAAACTAAGAAGCTCAAAGATCTAAGTGAGTGGAGTTTACCTGTGAACACGAAAACCATGAAAGTTATCAAATCAAAAAAGAAGAAAATAAAGAAACTTGGATATTCTTCAATAAGTTACATGGAGCCTAATACTAATATTGCAATCACAGAGCCAGTGATAGGAAGAAAATCTATGTCAATTGAGTCACCATCGGAAGTAAAACAAGATGGATCTTCCGATGCTAGTAAAGAAACTTCAGAGAGTGTTGAAAAACCGGACGGAAAAAAGAAGTCAAAGAAAAGCAAGAAATCGAAGAAGAAAGGTGTTATGGATGCTTTCAGGTCAACTAGCGATGACGAATTTGACCCTAATGAGGTCGATATTGCATCGAAAAATCTTTTAGCTCTTTGGAAAGCAAAGAAGAATTGAATCTTTTCTATAAACTAAATAATACATTGTTCTAAAATTATCGAATAATAAAGGCATCAAAGGAACAACTATTTCTTTCTCTTTGACTTTTTACCAGACGAACTCACATCAACAAAATTGCCTTTCACCAAGACATCTCTTGTAGCACTGTTGATATGTTTGAATCTATCTGGTCCAATATGGACACCGCCAAACCAACGGCAACATACAACGATCACATTCCAGGCATCCATTATTGACATTAAATGTAACATTCGACCCCCAGCTGCAGTTTCACCATCATCATCACAATCCTGGTATTGAATACCAGTATTAGGATCCTTTATCCTCCATGCTCTCATGGCATGATTGGCTCTTGCGCACCTTTTATCTTCCATTAGCTGATTGAAACAGACGTCAACTTCATCGATTGTTTCGACCTTTTTGGCAAAAGAAACGAATGTCGACTTTCGATCTATGATAGGATCACTTACTATCCACCCCTCTAAATTGCTTTGAGTCGGTTTAAGTTCACTTTGGTTATGCTTTTTAGTTGTTTTGGCTTTTTCCACATTTTCGTTGTACATGTACGTTGTATATTTCTCCACATTATCATCAGAATCTTTCAAATCTGCTTCATTTAAACTTGTCGTTATTCCAGCCACTTCATTTTCTTCCTGTGTATGCCAATGATCTTCTATATCAACAATCTCACTGTTATCATCATCATTATCCTCGCCATTATAGAGAACGGCATCCAATTCAGTAAACAAATCAAAAATAATCACTGTTCCTTGGTTATAAATAGAATCAAGAACTTCTTGGAACAATTCCATCAGGTGCTTTTCATCGAAACCACTTTTCTCAGAAATCACATCCAATATAAACGGTCTCTCTTCAGGATACCTCTCAGGAAATGACATCTGAAATACTATATGTTCATGCTGTGGAACTTTGAACTTGTAGATTCCATCTGAAAGTTTATCAATACATTCAGGATAAATTGCTTCAATAGCACCAACCTCACTTTGTAAATCTTCACTCTCAACCATTTAAAGGGTCTGAAAGTACTACTTGTACAAAGACGAGTTGGTTTCCCTTTGTGTTCAAAGCTGCGAAATTTTCATCATGATTTCACAAAATCTTTTCATGATATGCATAATCTTCTTGTACTAGTAAAATGAGAGGTTTTAACTTTACACATAAATTGAAATGACCGTGTCTGAAACTTTGAAGAAAGAAGGGAACTCGTTCTTTGCAGAAGGGGATTATGTTTCTGCTTTGGTGAAATACACAGAGGCTATCTGCGCAAATGGAGCTCAGCCTATACTGTACTCTAACAGAGCAGCAACATTTTTAAAACTCGAAAGCTGGGAAAACGCCGTTTTGGATTGTGAAAGAGGATTGAACCTCTTGACTGATGAATCAAATGAGACGATTAAATTGAAGCTTTTATGGAGAAAATCAATTGGACTTCGTGAGCTACAAAGATTACATGAAGCCTTTGAAGTGATACAGATTGCCTTGAAAATTAATCCTAATAGTGAATACCTTAAAAATGAATACAGTTTAATCTCCCAAAAATTGAAAGCTGCTAACTCAATTTCAAACACAAAGGAATCATCATCTGACCAAGAAAATGGTGAAGATATAATTGATATAGAGATTACAGAGGTGGACAAAATTCCAGATGAATTTTATACCAAAGATGGAGTATCAACTGAAAATGCCAAAAGTAATATAGATAGTTATGAAAAAGTTGAATCTTCTACTTCAACAATCAAGTCAAGGATGAATGATAGTCATGATTTCCCGATGAATCCATCATTACAATATCTATTGTCTCTCCAAGATAGATTCAAAACAGATTTGGTTTCCTGCAACGAATACCTTGTAAAACTTCCAGTCGAAGCGTACAGAAACATTTTTGCTGTAAGCGGTATCGATCCAGAAGTTCTTAATATGTTTTTGAAAGCTTGTATCGCTTTACTTGAACAGCATAAATTGGAATATAAGGGTGAAATAACTGAGAAACTGAAACTTTTCAAAACGTTACCAAGATTTTCTTTAACATCAGTTTTTGTTGATTCGGGATTGATTGACCAATTATCGAAGCTATTCAGAGACAGACTAGGAGAAGATTTTATGAGTTATTGGTAATAACTCTCTATTCATTTCAGTATAACCTATAAAGATATATTCTTCATTTGTAAAAACTATTTACTAAGCAAATTCGCCTAAACCGGGCTTAAAATCAGTTATGCAATTTTGGGGGTATATAATTAGTTAATCCTGTGCGTTTATTAACTGTGGCTTCTATTGGTTGAAACAAATAAGTGATAAAATTGGGCATGTATGAATCAAAATCAACATTCATTACTTTTGCCATTGTTAATGGCACTACCACCACAGAGGACACAGCAAAAACATTGAACAAAAACAAAACCATATAGAACATTGTTGTTCTCATTCTCATTCTCCTTTTAGCAATAGAATAAATTGGTTTCTTCAACATTTTCTGTGGGCTTAACCACAGCAAAAGCATAGAATGCAATGTATCAATATATGGGATGCATAAAAGTGGTAACTGCAGCAGCAAAATAAAATGTGCAATTAGGAAATCAAGAGCAAAGTATGACATTTCAATTACTTTACAGATAAACTCTCTAAAAGGTTGGGTAAAAACATGCCATCCAAGGCCAGATGTTAACCAAGCACCGCTCCACCATGCTCTATTGGATTTTTCCTCTTTTATCTCTCTGTCCAAAAGTAGAATGGTTACTAATTTGAAGAATAGTTCCTGTAAATTGTAAGATGCACATGCTCCTAAAATTGATTTTGCTATATCCCAATTTTGACATAGCATCAAGAATGCAAATGATGACATGTACACAAACACACTGAGTAAATGAACAATATTAGCTATCATACCAGGGAATGAATTTGAACAGCAAGAAACAAGTGGCCCAATTGTAACAGAAACAACAAAAAAAACTATCAAAATGGCACCGTTAATAGCAATAGGACCAAATGCAACAACTAAAAGTCGCAATAACGAATTTGAGGCAGTAGTATTTCTAGAAAGATTTTGAGAGTTCGCAAACAAGTAAGCTATAACTACTAAAGTAGTTGTTGATATCTTGGAGCCAGTTTGTGCAAGAAATGATGAAATTAACGAAGGTCTTTGATAATTCGAACCTGCGAAAGTTGTATCGTGTTTGGACTTTTTTGTTTTAGATCCTGTTATAGTCATTCTAGTATTTCTAATGTGTGATATCCATGAATTTCTTTTGCTACGCACATTACCGCTAGTTAGCCAAGTTATGAAACATTTGTAGTCCATGAAAAACTCTGTAAAGTTGAAAGCATTTGGGTTGAACCAGAACGGTGAAAAGAAAAGGGCAGAAACAGTAACCCAAAAATACAGTAAGCTAAATCTCCACAACTCCATACTGATGTATAATAATAGCATAAACATTGTTCCTGCAAAATAGAAGCTTTCATAAGAGAATCTTGCATATAAAGAGGAAAAATGAATTCTTGTAGTTGCAAACCCTCTTCCTGTGGCAATATATTTGGCACCACCAATTGCTAAATCGTTGACCAACGATTGCGAATACACACGACAAACAAACACTTCGAACATAGGAGACAATGATGTAAAATGCCTGAAAATTCGATAAATGCATCTCCATACACCTCTTTCCAGCAATTCTTGAACACATAACGGAATAAATGAAATTCCAAAAACCAAAAATATTGACAAAATGCACCTTTCCACCCAGTTGATTATTGGTATAAGATTGGTACATCCTGTTGGCTTTCGAGGATCTGTAAAAGGAATATGTTTGTTATATGAACAGATTATTGAGTCGTTGGTGAGGGCGGCCAAGTGGATCGAAAAAAGCAGAAAAAGCTTCATTGATAACGGTATGAAAACATTGTTTAAATGAAACCCTGGATGAGCATAGAAGAAAGACAAAAATCTATCGAGTGGTAACTGTGTACCGAGATAAAAGTATTCCCTCGAGAGCATCTGTTCGCTCATGCCTGATCCGATCTTTGTTGTAAAGTTTAGAATAGAACAAAATCCAAGATCTCTTCCTTTACCACATTGAAAATATTCACAATGTTTTATTCTGCCACCCCGCAGAAGGGCATTCATACCAGCATATATATCTTCATTAAGATGCAACCCCCTTTGTGACTTTGATACGCCACCCCTTGTGGTCATAAATATAGTATTGAGAAAATCGGGATGGCCGTAATGAAGTTTTCCACCCACTTGTGCTAATGTTCGTGCAAAAAGTGTACCAAAAGTTTGTTCTTTACCTGCAGCAATATCCCCGAGAACACCTATGTTCTCGGAAAAAATATATTCCCTGGTGCCCAAAATTGCTACCGGGTGTTGACTGTCTGGAGAAGTTGACATATCATATGGATCAAAAGTATACGGATCGATAGGTGTTTCATATTCCTCAAACTCATTTAACACACTTCTTATTTTCAAGCATTCCTCTAAATAATTGTCTTGATTTGCATCAATAAGTTGAACATACTCTCCTCTACAGAAGATAATTGCATGATTTTGATTATCCGATTTACCATCTCCCAAAATTGGTTTTCCTGATAGTCTGATCCTGTACTTTGGTTTGCGCTCACCGTTAAAATCAATATCAGAATGACCATCAATCAAACAGGAATAATAAACAAGCAGCCCGGTGGTTTCATCCGTCTCAACATCTAGATATGCAACTTGCAATTCAGGATAAACTCTCATCAAGTATTCTTTTGCATGTTGTTGTTCTGCATTGAATTCTTTCATTCTCTGTAATGAGGCAACAAGTCTAAACTTCCGTTGAGCAATGACATTTGCACGCTCCACATTAACTACATCATCAAGTTTTGAATCGGAGCATTCAGCAGAGTGTAAAAGTTTAATGGCTCTAGAATAGTTCATAAATCCAGATATGGTACGATACAACGTTTGGGATCTCAAAGATGACCAAACTCTTGTTCTCAAAATGTATTCAGGAGTTGCAGATTTGAATCCAACAGTGTAAAAGGGAACATCATTCATATCTTTTTCGTTTTTTTCATCGTCGTAGTCCTCTGAAGCCATTATCTTTGTATCTTTAACAAAATTATGCCATTCATCTGGATACAAATGTTTTAGATACTCCAACAAAGTAATATTAGAATATTCCTCTTCTCTTCTGATGATTTCCTGTAACGATAACATAATCTTTTCGGCATAATGAGGAACAAGGACTGAAAATGATGGCATTTTTTCGAGAGGCATTGCTGGGGCAATCGACGTTGACAAAGAATGAGCAAAAAACGATAGTCTTCTCATAGCCTCAGAATCTGACTTTAAATGATCCCCATTACTACTAGAGCTATCCCCATCCTCCTGTTGAATGAAGAAAGATGGCTCTGTAATTGTATCACTTTTTTCTTCACTCAAATCTCCATGATAAATCAAATATTCAAGGTTGTCAATATTTATAACATGCTCTCTGTACATTGCAATAACTATGGAGTTCCAAACTTTCATTACAGTAATTTTTTTGTTGATTTCATTTTGTTTAACAAAATTCTGATTCAATACCTTGGAAAGAATTCTGTGAGGGAGTCTAAAAAACATATTTCTCCAAGGAGTCCAGATTGACACTCCGCAATAAAAGGATCTTGCAACAGAAAATGCAGTATTCCAAATGATATACCAAAGGTATGTATCCAAGAAAAACAACACTAAATTTGTAGCAAATAACAAACCTAAGATAATTTTAGACTCTAACTGACACAACACTGGTCCAAACCACTCTTCTCCTATGCAACGATCTACTTTAATAATACTCAATTCTCTGACGGGATCTCTTATACTCAACGTTAAAAAAAAGTATGATTCAGTAAACTTGGAAACGAAAACACCACCCCATAAGCCTAAAGAGGCCAAAGCTTTCTTTCCCTTGAGTGTGTAAATAGAATTAGTAAAATATAATGATGGCAAAAAGCGCCTATTCTTTTCAGTATAATAGTCACCAGTAATATTCGATAAAGGAACCACCGAAAAATAAATCACGACTATCAATGATATCATAAATTGAGCTACTGCTATGGTATAAGTGAGCGGGGATGTGTCTAATGTTCCTGTGATATGATGGACATAGATTGTTGGTAAAGCGGTGATGATAATGCAAAACAAGACAAAAACAAATCTAGAAAATATTGGAAGTGCTCCTGGAAAGCTTCTTGGGACAAAGAAAAATTCAAGTGTCAATGACAGGAGATTGACACTACTCACTATTGGACCTGCAAGTGAAAGCAGAGTAAGCGTAGCTAAAAGAGGAGGTTGATTATCCGCAGTTATCAAATACCGATGGGTATATAGTGTGGGACAGTTGAAGCAAGTATAGTACCAGAACACGCCCAAATGAATATTCCATACCCTATTGAAGTCAAGGAGAACGTGAAACCATGATCTAGTCTCAAAGTATGTTTTATGTACTGACTTCTCCCAATTTATCTGGTTCAAGTACAAGTATCTTTCATATGGCTGATAGTCAAGAAATTTACTTTTATCATATAGTTCCAATTTTTCAAGAGATTTTCTGTACCAAAAAGACTGGTTGAGATCATCATAGCCAATAATGTTTTTATGATCTTTATCTCTTGCAACCCAGGTATCGTTTTTGAAAACATACAATTGATCTTTATAGTAATTGTAAAGGGGTGTTATAGCGTGGTCTAAAAAACTGTGTGTCAATGATTGAATTTCATTTGTGAAGTCAAGTGAATAAAAGGAATCAACACAAGCTTTAAAAATAAAACAAATGCATTCTGGCATAAACCTCAAATTATTTGCTTCACCCCAAATCAATAGATATATGGCGAGTTGGATAATACAGTCTTCAGCAAGGAAAGAATTAGTTGTTTCAGCCCAATTTTTTTGAGATTCCTTCAAAGAGATGTTTGCAGATGCAAATTGTTTTCTCCTCTCCTTAGATGACAGCTGATAAAAGGACGGATTCACTGATATCATATGATCCTCGATATCCATTTGAGAAGCAAAATACCACTTCCTATAGTTTGAATTATATCCACCTATGTAATCCGCATGTACACTTCTCAATGCTTTCACAGGTCCCATTCTTGAAGCTCTTGAATCTAACAGTTTCATCAAATAATCATACATATTCTTAGTGTTGTCATATTGGAAACCAAAAATTTTAGAGATATGAATGAAAATCGACTGAATTTTATCTCTAGTGATAGGTGCTGTATCGACAGACCATGCCGGGTATGGTTCATAATATGTATCATAGGTATCACTGATTCCCCTTTCTGCAAAATCTTCATATCCGTATTCTTTTTCATTTGCAAACTTATGAGCACCAAACACGTCACCTAATTTGTCAATATGATTCCATCTGCTGGTATTAATATAGGGTGTTTTGAAAGCACTAAAAGGTTGCGCCGTTTTTTCACTAAGCGCAGAAACAAGATCATTTCTACGCTCATCAAGACTCCCGGTTATAGGACCTATTGTAGACACCAAAGTTAGTAATTGGACTTTCTCAAAAGTGAGAAGTAGTTAAAGCTATATTTCAGCTAAATGAATCGGTTAGGGTCCGGTTCATACCAGGCGTCTCCATCCTGTACGTATAGTCTTTCCCAGTTTTCATAAACTACAGTCAGACAATTTGTAAGGGTAATAGGCTTGTTTCCGTAAAACAGCTCATGTACAAAGCTTGTTGAGCTTCATTTGAAATTCGCCTTAATATATGGCGCTCTGATCTCAATCTCCAATCTGCAATGGGCAACGCGACAAGACTTCTGTTGTGCATGGTTTGAAGGGTATTGGGTTACAAACAACATGAATATTGAACATTTGCACCTAATTTGGTAGAATATATTATAATAATAGCATTTATAGTTGTTACAGGTTATTTTTTGACTCAGATTATCATTTTTCAAAATTCAAAGTTTTTAAAACTGAAAATTAACAATTAGAAAAAATTGAAATAACTAAATATTTGAACAAACTATGATAGTTTTATGAATTTAATAAAAGATTGGAAAACCAATTCGAGTTAGCTTTCTTTAATGATAATCTCTTCAAAGTAATTGAAAAGAGTAGAAATCATTAAAAATCAAGAAAAGGTTTTTTAAATTAGTACTAATAACAAACTCATCCACCAGACAAACTATCAGATAATTATTCGACATAATTGAACTATACAGTATCTATCACTCCTTGACAAAACGATACGATTGCAAGATTCCAGTTTACTATATCCAAGGCTAAACAGAGCTACCTTGAAATGATCTTCTTATTTGCTTATGTAATATTCCTTAGGACACGCGATTCAGTTCTTCATTTCACGATTTGAAGACCACCCAAATTTGGCATCTTTCAATTTCAATGTTATACAACGAGCCCAATTCTTTTGCTTAATACAAGGATTAGGACAGATTGAAATCACAATACAATGTCACATACAACACTTTTTGCTGTCAGTGCTGTAATTATTTTGGACAACCTTCAAAATAGATTGTACGCCAAATATTACAAATGTCCACATCAGGAATCAGAGTCTGATCTAGTAACAAGTCAAAAGAAGCAGAAACATTTTGAATCAGAGTTATTCAAGAAAACATATAAGCAAAATGCCGACATAATATTATTTGATAACCACACCGTGGTTTACAAAGAATATTCGGATTTTATTGTTTACGTGATTGGCGGACTTGATCAAAATGAAGTCATGTTGTATAACGTGCTACAAGGACTTACAGGCGCATTTGAGACAATTCTCAACTCTCAGATGGATAAAAGATCCTTACTCGAAAACTATGATATGGTCGTGATTACAATTGATGAAACCGTTGATGATGGTATTATTTTGGAAACCGATGCAAATGCCATCACGGCTAGAGTTACAAACCCACCAACTGAGGATGTAAATAATATTAAGATTGATTTATCCGAAAAGGGTTTGTTGAATGCATTCAACTTTGCCAAAAAGAATATCTCTGAACGTTTGCAGCAAGGATTTTGAGTTGGATAAGCTTTCTCTTTATATCTCTTGGTTTATATATTGTTAAACTTCACTACAGTAATTACTTTTTCTTACTTTTCGAGTTTCCTCCTTTAGATTTGTTATTACCGCCTCTTGGCTTATTGTTTTTACTGTTTCCTAATCCCGATCCAACTTTAAATTTTGAGGCTGTCAAAGATAATAAAAATTCTTGAGGATTGATTAATTCCACAAAGTTCTCATTATCATACCAATCAACATTTTCACTTTTGAGTTCAGTTGTAATTCTTTTGAGGTTTTCAATAACATCGTTAACAGTTTTACCCTTTTTCAAATTTCCAGGTTGAAGTTTCACCTTATACGCGTACTTGTTCAACGCATTCCATGGTGCAAAAACAGGAATACAATCAGTTACCTTGTCAGTTTTGTTAGGAGATGGAAGTAAACCTGCAATATTCAAATGATAATTCTCTACATCATTTACCATGTTACTAAGTTCTATAGCATCGGTGTCTGTTTCAGTAACATCAATATCATCATTCTTCTTTTCCAAATCTTCAATTAATTTAGTTATTTGATTTATTTGTTGCTGTCTCTTTCTTTGCTTCTTAATAGCCGCACTTACTCTTTCTGAAGTCTCTTTATTTATTGAATTGTCAACAATATTCTGGGACTCAACCTGTTTCAAAGTACCCAAAACAGCCATCCGTAATCTTCTTTCCTCATCATCTTGCTCGCCGTACTTTTCTTTGATTTTTTTCAGTTTCTTCTTCTTTCCTCTGATCTTGAGTTTAGGTTGTTGATTTGGAGTTGGTGGAGCAATGCCTTGAATATTATCACGTTCACTCTCCATATCACTATTATCAACTATATCTTCGTTTTCAGGTGTAATGTCATCTTTCTCCTTATCAGCTTCTCCAATTGCTACTTTAGCCTTCTCTTCATCTTCTTGAAGTTTTGTAAGCATTGACTTTAATTCCTGAACTTTATTTGCATAACCTAAGGATTTGTCTAAGGTAGACAATTCCAGTTCTTCATCTCTTTTCAATCGGTTTGTCCTGTATTTAATAAGAGTATCATGGTCGGATAGCCATAAAAGACCTGCACCCATTACCATCTGACATGGGGGTAGGTAGGTTTTTTCACGAGATACATTTAGCATACCAGAAGGTAAGATTGAGCCATCATAATCTTTTTTGGAAACTTCCTTACCTGATACAAACCATGGACTAATCACTTGCTTGTTTTCCCATGCTTTAGTAGTTGTCAATGAAAAAATACCAGCTTGGAGTAGAGTACTTGGTGGTAAATCTTTATTCTTATATGGATTTTTAATGAATACTTTCAATGCACCTTCAAGATCATTTGAAACCAGATAGTCTGTCTCATTATCAAAATATCTATAATAAATCGAATCAATCTGACTATCATCACGACCAGCAATACATAAGTATCCCTCACTTGTAATGAACCAAAAGAATTTCTCAAACCAAAATTTTGGACGTAGCTGTTTAAACTCAACATTTTGTTTAGCTTCCTTTTCCAGTTTCTTTAAATCATGGTAGATCTTTTGCTCACTGCTTTTGATCGCAAGAGCAGCACTTTTTGCAGTTTTGTCTTGTTTTTCCTTAGCAATTTTTTTAGCATCAAAATATCTAGTTGAATTAGAAAATGCGGATTGTGTTATATCAATCACAACATCAACTGTATCAAGCTTTCTTTCAGAATTTTTGAGCGACTTATCTTTACTAGATGTCTGCGAGTGTGAATTATCATCAGAATCAGATTCATCAGAACTCCATTCAGAATCGTCGGTCTCATCATTTTCATCACCATCCTCTTCATTGTTGTCATTTTCATCGATATCAACTAAGGTGATAGTAATTTCATTTTTAATAAGGTTCAAAGATTTGATCATTTTGGCAATTTCATTCCCTCTTGTCTGTTCAATTTTAATAAGCTTTTCAATATTTTTCCAGTCCATTTTTTGGTCCAACAATTTTTGAACAGCCTCTTTACATTCTTCTATTTGGTTGTTGTACACATTGATCAAGTATCCCTTTTTGAAATTCAGTTCTTGAACAGTATCGAGTGCTTCTATCTTTTTAGCATGCTCATCTTTGACGAACTGTAGTCGTTTCTGGATATTAGCTTGCTGATTTTGACGACTTAATGAGACTTTAGACATCTCAATAGTCGTGAAAAAATGATCAACGGTCTTATTATATCCAATAAAACTTTCCACTTTAACACCTTCCTTGACTTTATGGACTGGATTATAAGGATGAAATTCATTGTAGATGTACTCCAAATTTTCAGGAGAAGGTCCACTCTCCTCATCGAAAAGTGGATTTTTATTACTTATGATAAAACCTTCTACTTCACCAACAGGAATATCTAACAAGGCCTTATATCTCGATTGAGCATCGTTTAAAGCAATTTCAGTTCTTTCTAGCAATTGTTCATCCTGTAAAAGTTCTAAACATGTAGTCTTAGGCTCAATATTGTTATCCAACATAGTTATATGTAACAAATCAGATGAGATATATGCAGTATGTTGAAAGCAAAGTTTCTCAATTGAAAGAACTTTCTTCTTTTCTCTCTCTTGTTGCTTTGTATCTTCAATCCATTTTAAGACTGTTTGTTTATCGAAAACTTCATTATGCACGACTTGAGAATCGTTTTCAAATAACGATTTGTTGAACATACTATAAACTGAACCAATTTGGTATTGGCCTTCTGGAACAGTATCTGGGTCAACAAATCTAAACAAGGTCATAATTTTAAGATCTGAATCTAATAGGATGATATTACCAGCACTAAAGAATTCAAATACAAGATAATAGAATCCGTCACTGAATTCAAGCACTGCTATTCTATCATCACCGACCTGTTTGATATTAGTAAGTCTTTTGGTTTTCAAATGTTTCCGTAATTTAGCAGTAAAGTTGTTAGGTTCAGGCAGAGTAGGTCTTTGAAATTCAGTCAGATAAACTTTGAATCCGGATTCCAAAACAAGACTATACTTTGAATCAGGAACTTGAAATTTCAACAAAAAAGATCTGTTGTTGGAAACAAGGTTGTAGATGTTTTGAAGTCTATATCCTTTGATAGTTGTTTCCAATTCTGATATAATCAATTTCAAATCTAAAGAAGATATCCTTTGTTTCATTGTATGTTTCCTATTATTTGATAAGTCACTAAGATGAACAGTTGAAATGATGCATCAGTTTTTTCAAATAGAGATCTGACATTGGGGCGAGCTGAGATCGATCTGTGCATAATTTATCTAGCAAAGTCTTTCGGACCAGGATTCCTGCCTTGAAAAGCTTATCTACATCCTTTCAACAATGACAGTTGATACAACAACGATTAAACGTATTGACTCAATAGTTTCTCATTTAAAGCAAAAGGACTGTAAAGTTGGATTTTTTGTGGGTGCAGGTATTTCTACCAATTGTGGTATACCCGACTTTCGATCACCTGAAACGGGTCTTTACGCTAATCTTGAGAGGCTGAAGTTACCATACCCCGAAGCAGTATTTGATATTGAATATTTCAGAAAGAAACCAAAAGCATTTTATACACTTGCAGAAGAGTTATTCCCAGGGAAGTTTGTCCCTAGTCGATTTCATTACATGATTAAACTGTTTCAAGATAAAGGTCTATTAAAGCGTTGCTATACTCAGAATATTGATACGCTTGAAAGAATTGCTGGTGTTGAAGACGGAAAGGTGTTAGAAGCGCATGGATCATTTTCCAAAAATCACTGTATTGATTGCAGTGCAGAAATGTCACAGGAGGAGCTTTTGGAGTTTATCAATAAGAAGGAAATACCTACTTGTTCCGAATGTCAAGGGTACGTGAAACCTGATATTGTATTTTTTGGTGAAGCATTACCTGGGAAACTGTGGGAATTTTGGGAAGATGATGTTGATGATATGGATGTTGTCATCGTAGCAGGGACGTCTTTAGCTGTGTATCCATTTGCTAGTTTACCATCTGAAGTTAGCTCAAAAACTAAAAGGGTGCTGATAAATAGGGAGGTATGTGGAGATTTCAAGGATAATCCGAGGAAGTCAGATTTGGTGTTACAGGAAGATTGTGACGTGATTGCAGATCTGCTATGTGAAAAATTAGGTTGGTTGAATGATCTGAACGATTTGGTTGAATCAGGAAAGAGCAAGTTGTCTACTGCGAAGGATGATGAAGTTACTGAAACAGCGGAGGAGTTGGTAAAAGAGATAGTTAACGAGGTTGCACCTGTGTTAAAGGATGATGCTGAAGAAGAGTTTGACAAGGTTGATGAATTGATTGAAGCTGTAGAGAAAATTTCGATCAAGTAGCGTGTAGATTGATTAGACGTTTATAATTTTATGTTGCTTTTGCTTTTTTTTGTATAATAAGTACGACAATGGCTGATAAAACGCCTATATACCATTCAGTGTTTGGTAATACATCTGAAATGTTACTTAGTAACAAATCAGCATGGAAACCTTCTTGGGCGCAACAGGATAAACTGAATACAAGGGAGCTGAGCACTCGTAATAAATCAAGGAATAACCATACAAGGACAAACAGCAATTCAGTTTATAATGGTTTATTAACTGCTCCTAATGCTAATGTAACTATTTATTGTACTATAATTGAGTCTAGAAGTGTATCACCTGTTGTTGGGATATGTATGATCAATCCACAATTGAGTAGATTGACAATTATCGAGATTCCAGATTCACCAACATTTGTTAGAACGATAAATAAACTTAATGTACATATGGATTCAAATCATATGCATTTGTTGCTGCCAGTGAGTTATCAAAAGCGGCAGTCAAATATCGTTAAGATTTTGGAAGCAAATGTTGAAGAGAATGCAGATATTTGTTACATTCCTGATTCTGCATTTAAGATTCAGGATGATTCCTTTAGATTGATAAGCAATAATGTTAAAGAAAGTGAGAGGGAATCTATGCGTGTAGAGTTAGGACATAAGAAGTTAGGATATGCAGCAACTTGTGCCTGTTTAAAGTACCTTCGTGAACAAACTCAAAGTACGTTTGTGCATGAGAGTTTCAATGTTAAGTTTGAGTCTTGCGAGGATTCTATGTTTATAAGTACCTCTGCAATTAAAGATTTGGAATTGATTGAGAGTAATATGTCTAAGGATACGGGTAAGAGTGTTTCACTTTTCAAGTTCCTAAATTGTACGTTGACAAAGATGGGTGAGAGGTTATTGAAAAATAATATACGACAACCGTTAACTAATAAAGAATCAATTATTCTAAGGTATGAAGCAGTTAATGAATTGGTTAGTGATGAAGAAGCATTGAGTGATTTAGTTTTGGAAATGAAAGGTATGATTGATTTGGATAATTTATTCTCTGTGCTATGCAAAAAAGCTATTCTGAATTTAGATGCAGTTAGTGATCAAATGATCAATTTTGTTTTATTACTTAAGAATGCTTTGATAACTACTCAAAGTGTGTGTGATATTTTGAAACCACTCAAGAGTAAGCTTATTAGTGAGGTACGTTTTACATTTGAAAATCCGGATATAGAATGTGCTTTGAATTTGATCTCTGAGTATATCAATGAAGATTGTATTTGGGTCAGTAAGCCAGTTGAGTTGAGGAATCAGAAATGTTATGCTGTAAAAGTTGGTCAGAATGGTATACTTGATGCGAGTAGACAATTATACAAATCATTAGTTGATGATATTTTGAAGGGTATAGAAGAATTAGGTGAGAAGTATGAATTAAATTTAGAGAACAGATATGATAAGAATAGGGGGTTCTATATACTGGTTAAAGATATGAAATTGTCAGAATTTGATAATTTTGAAAATTGTCCATTTATAAATGTTATTGAGAAGGGTAAAAATATTGAATGTACAACTATGGAATTAATGAAGTTGAACCTAAGAGTTGATTCAGTTTTAGATGAAATTTACCTAATGACTGAGGAAGCAGTTGATGAGCTAGTTAATAAATGTCGGAAATTCATCCCTACATTTTTCCTTATTTCTGAAGCGTTTGCAATATTAGATTTGATTTGTTGCTTTGCTACAAAGATCAGCAATCCTTCTTATACTTTTACATGTCCTGAATTTGATGGGAATAATATAGCAATGAAAGAGTCGAGACATCCATTACTTGAATTTATTTATAAATCAGAGAGTAAACATAGGAAAGTTATAGGTAATGATGTTACAATTGTAAGGGAAACATCAAGAGTTCAAATAATTACAGGACCAAATATGAGTGGTAAATCAATTTTTATTAAACAGTTTGCACTTAATGTAATACTTGCACAAATTGGTATGTTTGTTCCAGCGGAATATGCATCGATGAAGATTTTCAAATCTATTTTCACAAGGTTGGCAAATGATACTAGTGAACCTAACATGTCAACATTTAGTATGGAAATGGTTGAGATGGCTGATATTTTACACCATGCTGATATGGATTCATTGATTATAATTGATGAATTAGGTCGTGGTACAGGATATAATGATGCAATGGCAATATGTTTGAGTATGATTGAGAAGATACGTGAGATGAGATCAGTTTGTTTGTTTGTAACGCATTTTGTTGGTATACCTAGGGTTTTTCAGAACAAACCAGGTATTTTTGAATTGCATATGAGTGGTGATGGGAATAGTGATGATCAATTTAAGATTAATCCTGGTGTGAATGAGGTTACAGGTTATGGAATTAAACTTGTTGAAGATACGGGGTTGTTCCCAAAGGAAGTTGTTGATTATGCAAGGGGTATTTCTGATAAATTGAAACTTGCAAGTGCTGCAAGGATGGTTGATTCTGAAATTGAGGGGAAACGTAATAGACAAACAAAGTTAATACTCAATTGTTATGAAATGTTGAATCATGTAGTGCATAATGTGAGCGAGAGTGAATTGTTTGATACATTAGCAGCATTAGAGAATGAATTTATAGAAAAGTATGATCCTGTAGGAGTAGAAGAGGAGGAGGCGGTGGAAGGAGAGGTTGAAAAGAATGGTAGCAGTGATGGTGGTGGTGGTGGTGGTAGCATGGATTTTATGGAATTGCTTGATTTGAGATACTGACGCGAATTTGAAACGAGTCAGAATTTTTCGGTACGATCAGATTGTTGAGGTTGAGGGAATGATATTTTTTTTGTTGATAATTGTTTTAGATATAGTAGATTGATTATATCTTTTATTAAGGAAATGAATAGTAGCAGTGGGGTATCATCATACGGATTTTCTAATCAGTATACGTTTTCCAATTTACCGTCATTTATGACAAGTAAGAGAAATAATGAGGAGAAAGAATTGAATAATCATGACAAAGTTGAATTACCGTTTATACCAACTAGAAGATTCCCTGTTAATAATGAATTTTTTTCAAGATTACCTTCTGGACCGGATAGGGAACCACATCGCAGGGTTTGGTCTGCTGGATCTGATCATCATGGGAAATTGTTTAATGATAGACGTAATTTTGTTGAGAAAGATGAAGATGAGGTAGTTGTTGATGCACAAGCTGAGTTTGTTAAACTTGGAGAGAATTTTATCAGTTTGATTCTATTGCTAGGTAAGAAGAGTGGACTGTGGGTGATTTGGTTGTTGAATTTGGTGTTTGATTTTTTAGTTGGTAAATTAAGACAAATTCCTGATCCTTTGAAGAGGGAAAGGGAGGTGGTAGAAGGTAAGGAGGAAGAGGAAGATAAGGAGAGGGAGAAGGAGAGAGAGAGGGAGGAGAAAGTTGTTATTGCAGAGAGTACTCCAGTTAAGGAGGTAGTGAAAGAAGTGAATCCGCTTTTTCAAAAGAAGTTGAGGGGGGTCAAGTCGTTAAGGGAGAAACTTGAACGTGCAGTTGAGAGTGAAGAAGAAGAGAGTAATGGTTACAAGGGTGAGGATCGATATGGAACACATTTTTATGAAAGACCGAGTAAGGGAGTGAATTTGGAAGCATGCTTTATGAAGAGTAGTATGAGGGAAAGTCCAATTGTGAGTGAAGAAGATTTATATAGCAAGGCAGAGAATATTAGGAATGATTTGATGATGCTTAGTGAATTAGGTGATAATAGGAAAATTGAGAGTAAACCATCATTTACCAGATCAACTAAGCGATTTGAAGATTTAGAATGGTTAATTGATGAAGAAGAAGATTATTTGAATAATTTAGAATCCACCAGATTATATCAAGAATATCAAAAGATACTTGGTGAACGTAAGAAGATGAGGCAACTTGTTGAATTGAAGAAGATGAAAGATAGGGAAGAAGTTAAAGGGTTAAAACGTGAGCAAGTTTTAGAAGTTGAAGAAATATGGGAAGAGCCACCAAATGGTAGTTTGATTAAAAGATATGGAGTTAATATTGAAGGTAGAGATATTTTAACACTTTGTGATAGACATTGGTTAAATGATAATATAATTGATTTTTATTTACAACTTGTTAAAGAGGAAATTGTTAATAAGAAGATTTGTACAATGCATGTTTTCAGTACATTTTTTTATACAAATTTGAAAGATCGTGGATATGAAGGAGTTAGGAGATGGGCCAAGAGGGCTAAAATTGATGTTTCAACAATTGATTATATATTTATACCAATGAATTTAAATGGTACACATTGGGCATTATCAGTTGTTGATAATATAAGGGAGAGGATTATTTATATTGATTCATTATTTAGTGATGGTAGTGAAGCATTGGAATTGATTTTAAATTATATGAAAGAAGAAACAAGGAGAGTTTATGGAGATGGAATGAATGGTAAGAATTACGATTTATATACGATTGATGGAAATTTTGAATGTCCTAATCAAGAGAATGGATTTGATTGTGGAGTTTTCGTATGTACAGCAGTTGATTATATTGCACGAGGTAAATCATTGACGTATTCACAGAAAGATATGGGTGTTATACGTCGTCGTATGGCATGGGAGATAATGCATGGTGAGTTAGTTGAACATTGATAAGGAGATGAGCGCGAAGTATAAAAGGAGATGAGTGTCCACTTTTCTTGATCGATGAGATAAGACCACTTTTAAGCAAGCAACCATGAGTGAAGTTGAAGCAGGTGATAATAATAACACACTTAATACAATTAGTTCACATATATCTGAATTAATTACTACAAATGATAAATGTTATTCATTTTTAAATAATCCATCAATTATAATTAAGAGGCCAACAAATTTAAATTTTAAATTTGTTAGTTATAGGGAACCAAATGTTTATGAACTTTATAATACCAAGGGGGAATTATTAGGTAAATTACAAGAAAGGTCTGAAGGAGTTAGTGGATTTTTGAAAAGGAATGTTTTACCAAGTATTAGATCATTTACAATGGATTTAATTGATAATGAAGGACATGTAATTTTAACAATTCATAGAGGATTTACAACAGCCTTACAAAGATCTGATTTGAAAGTTTCTATTCCAAATGAGAAAGGTGAGGAAACAGTTATTGGTGAAAGTATCCATCATTTAGATATTTTAAAGAAGAAATATACATTAAAGGCTGTTTCAGGTAAAGACGGTGGAGAATTGAAAGAATTTGGAGAAATTGAAACAGAATTATTCCAATGGAAATTCCCGGTCTATGGTAAAGACAGGGCTATTATTGCCGAAGTTGATCGTGACTTCCATGACTTGAAACTGGAGCTCCTCTCGGACAGCAACGTGTACATTGTGAAGATGGATGCGAGTGCGTTCAAAGAGGGGAAGAGCGAGTACGGGCCCTTACGTAAGCGGGGGCTGTCGTTAGTTGAAAAAGCTGTTGTTTTCGCGAGCGTTGTCGCGATAGACCTGAACTACTTCAGCGACGAGACCATGGGAGAGTAAGAGTAAGAGTAGTAGTAGTATAGTTTAGTATAACAGTATATGGGATTAACACAGACACTTACACCGGTACAGGAGAAGGCGATTCTAGGGGTGGACATCTCGTTGTTGGATGGTGAGATTGCAGATAGTACAATTGAGAGGTTTAAGAACCCACACTTTGTGGATAATGTTGATAATGAATTTGATTATTTGATACTGTTGAAGTATTTGAATAGTACAAGTGGTGGTGGTAGTAGTGGGTTAGAGAAACTACAGATGTTACCTAATAGACTACCAGCATCGTGCAACCTTGCCGCATGGGCAGAACTGGATAAATTGTTGCTAAGTGTGGAAGATATAGGTACAACCACAACAACCACAACAACTGACACACTTAAACCGCTGATAGCTAACGCGCTTGCCCTTGCCAGGGTTCGAACCGAGGAGAAAAAGGGGGATGAGAAAGGTAAAGAAATTAGGAAAATCGTCGCGTCGATAGTCGAGACATCTGACCTCGCTTCCGCGACACGGCTCTTGTCGCATTATAATGTTGCTGTGCCACGTGACCTCCTCCTGCCGAGGGGGGCTCAGCTTAGTGGCAGCAGCAGCGGCTCAGGCGGTTTGGGCGGTTTGGGCTCGCCCCATTTTTTGCTCCTCTGGGCACGTGCCGTTGGGGCCGCTGGGGGCGCTGGGGGCGTCAGGGGGCTCAGCCAGCAGCAACAGCAGGAGGGGGAGGAGGAGGCTCAGGCGGTGCACAGGGCGCTGAGCCGCCGCCTGAGCCTTGAGGGGAACGAAGGGAACGAGGGGAACAGCGACGACGGCGACGACGACCCCGTGGGTCTCTTGCAGGCGCACGTGACGCTGCTCACTACTACTACCACTCCCCGCCTCTCTGCAGCGCCTCTTCTGCCTCTTCTCCACGACATCCTCGCTGTCGTGGGCGAGGATCCACTCCTCTACACACGTCCACTCGCAACTTTCCTAGAGAGCGTCTATGCCTCTCTGAGAGACAACAACAACGCACGTGACACCCCCACCACCACCACCACCACCAGCAATCCACTCCACTGGGCAAAGCTGGCTGCCCAGACGGGCGGCAGCCCCCTCTCACACGGCCAGCACGCTCTGTGGGCGCACCGGGCGGGCGACGACAAGACGGCCCTCGGTGCAGCCAAACAGGCGGTCAAGAGTGACCCAGACTCTCTTGCCTGGATCAATCTCTATGCGAAACTCTTAACGGGGGGAACAGAAGGAGGAGCCTCCCGCGACAGAGCCGTTGTTGTGCTGTCTCAGGTGGTGGCTCAGCTGGAGAGGGAGAGGGAGGAAGGCGGCGATGCCCAGTGGAGGAAACACGCTGTGCATTCCCATCTCTTGCTGGTCCTGCTTACTGGCGTCGATGCAGTGGATGTACTGCCCGCTCTGTTTGCCTTTGTCAACAGGGTGTTCCCACAGGATGGAGAGGATGAGAAACAGAAGAAGATGAAAAGAGTAGATACTAAACTAGTTGCAAAGAGTAACGAGGTGAAATCTGATACTTGTATTGGTGGTCCTCGTGAAAAATTAAAGTCGCTACTTCACTTGAATAGAAGTGGTGGTAACGGTGGTAATGGTGGTAGTAACAATTATATTGTGAGAAATGGTGATAATAGTGACAATGGTGACATTGTCGATGTTTCAACCACTGACACTAAAACACTCTCATTTATGTGGACAACTCTAGCAAAAGCACTCTATCATATCAATATCACTTCTGCACTTGAATGCATCGATGAAGCTCGTAAGTATACCCCGAAATTACATTGTGATTACCTTGAAGCTGCATTACGCAATGATCAAACTAAATTATCAAACCTAATACGTACAACTCCAACAACGGAAACAAATCAACACTATGCAACTGCATTACTCAAACTACACAGTGCAAATCCAACAAACGCAACTCTATCAAGACTACAAAAATTGCAAGAAAATCCAATTTGGTCTCGACATCCTGGAATTTTGATCGCAATTGACAAAATCGCGGTTAACGCCTGGTTTGGCCTCTTTATAGATGATATTGATTACTAGCTACTATTGTATTGTATTCTGTATAACTTTAACAAAATGACAGATAATGATACTTCAGCTCTACTATTGAGTTTACTTAAACCTTCACCTTCACCTTCACCACAAACACAATGTGTAAAATATGAAACTGATTTACTTTGGAAATTACAAAATTCACCTTTAATACAACCTAAATCTTATTGGTCAAAATTATTACCACAACGTTCATTTTATAGATTACCACAACAAGATAGACGTTCAAGACGTCAACGTCAAAAGGAAAGGAAAAAAAGTGATTCTTCAGATTTACAGTTAGATTTACACTCAAATTCAAATTCAAAAAATCAAACTCTAGATTTCGAATTATGGAAATTATCAATGAAAATTGATTCTGCTCGTGAAAATGGTGTTGATTTATCAAATGCTGTTGATTTATCAAATGCTGTTGAAGAATTAAAGCAATTACAAAATCCAACAGTACCTGCCCCTATCGTACCTACTGTACCATTCCATAATTCTGTTGATGATGAATTCGATTTATCAAATAATTTAACAACTTCTACAAATCCTGTAAACTCTACTTCAAGATTCATGCCATTGTTAAATCACTCAATACAGTCTCAACCAATGCCACAATTAAACCACCAACCATTACCATCACAACCCCCAGTTCAACCTATAGTTCAACCCTTACCATCACAAATCCCTTATGTTCAACCTATGCATCTATCACCATCATCTGTATCCCCACCTTCATTATCATCCCCCTCTCTCCCATCAAACCACCCATTATTGCAACTTTTACAACGTAAAAATTTAGGATAACACATCTATACATTTTTATAAAACAACACCAAGTTTTAACAAACATGATAATAATTGTATATTTTCATTACAACCTTCAGCAACTTTAACATCACTTTCATATAAAATCAATGCAACTTTATTCTTTTTATCACAATTTAATTCTGTACTACTTAAAAGTACATCATTTAATAATTGTAAAATATTGGATGTACTATAACCTTTACGTAATAATTCATTCTCTGTAAATGAAACAATTTCATCAATTTCACCATCTTGAAGTAATTTTAATAATGATTTAATAATTTCATCAGATGGATACCCAAATAATTCATCAATTGATTTATTATCAACTTCATCACCCAGACTTGAAACTGATTGTAATAAATTAACACTTTTACGTAAATCACCATTTGAAATTTTAAGTATTTTAATTAGTACTTCATCATTAATTTTAACATTTTCATTTTCAGCAATAAATTTTAATCTATTTAATCCAATTTCAACATTTAAACTACGAAATCTAAATTTTGAACATCTACTCGTAAGTGGATCAATTATTTTTGTAACATAATTGCAAATTAAACAAAATCTAGTAATTTTTGAATATGTTTCCATTATACGTCTAAGTGCACTTTGTGCATCACTTGTCATTGAATCTGCTTCATCAAGTATAATTAATTTAAATGATGGACATGGATAATTTGCTAAATCTTCTTCATTTGCATTTGAAACACTCATTTTAGCAAATTTCTTAATTTTATCACGTACAATTGAAATACCACGTTCATCAGATGCATTTAATTCTAAAACTCGACTCTTCATTAATCTTGGTCCAAATAATTCATTTGCAAGTGCTAAAATCGTTGATGTTTTACCTGTACCTGGTGGTCCATAAAATAACATATGTGGTAAATTTGCTGATTGAAGTGATTTCTCTAAAATACGTGTTGTTGCATCTTGTGATGAAACTTCCTTTAATTCCTTAGGACGATACTTCTCAATCCATGGTTGTTCACTCATCTTTGTCAAAAGAAGTTATACACGTTCAATCTATTTCAACAACATTTTCTTCACGCACTCCTTTCTTCTAAACACCTAACAAACTAAACAAAACAAACAAATCATGACTGATGAAAATTCACTTACATTACCAATGTCAAGGATTAAAAAAATAGTTAAACTTGACCCTGAACATATCTCATCAACTGAAACGGCAAATTATATGCTTGGAATCGCAACTGAACTTTTCGTTAAACAATTAACAAATGATGCCTTAGAAATTACAAAAGGTAGAAATAAAAAGAAAGTAATGTATTCAGATATGCAACAAGCAGTTTCTCGTTCAGATGCTTATTCATTTATGCGTGATTTGGTTCCAAAGAAAATACCAGTTGGTGAACTCGTACGTAAAGGTATTATACGAGTTAGACCTGCAGATATGGATAAAATAAATAATGAACAATTAGATGATACAGTTGAAGAAGATAATACTGTTTAAATACTAGCCTATATACATGATTTTAATACTTTTCAATATGAGTTTCACTTTTCTCAATCTTAACTTCACCAGTTTCAATATATTCTTTAACTTTTTCAATCCATAATCTACCATCAGTTGGTCCTGTAAATCCTTTGAATGTATTCTTTGGAATTGCAACATTTGATGAAACAAGTGGTTTAAGTGGTGTACTCATATCAGCAGGTGTAACAAATGTTCTAACACGATTATAATCAATCTCATATTTAGCCCATTTATCAAGGTGTCCAATACCACTTGAACGTGTACCTTTATAAAAATTCTTATTACCTTGCTTTGTAGATAATGGTAATCTCTTATTACCAGCTTTAGATTGTCCATAAAATAATGTACCATCCTTATAAGTCTTCCATGGTCTTCTCAAAAGTGTCGTTGTGGAAGAATGAAACCCCCTATAGCTTACTCTTTGCACCCCAATCATTTCTCAAAGGTTGATACTGTGGTTGTTGTAAATGTCTTCCTTGTCTTCAATGTCTTCCTTCGTCGTCGTTGAATTTCAACTTTTCTTCTCACAAGTTTTTTCCAATTTCAGGCCCTACACAATTTTTATACAAATTAATATTCAATTACTACTACGTCTTTTCCAACCGTACAGCCATTTCACTCACAGGCTCACGTTCATGGTCAATCTTAACATTTGGCATAGCTTCCCTTAACAACCTCACAAACGGTTCCTCCTCACTCCTCTCAGCAACTTCAGCAGGGACATTCTCAACACAATCAACGAGAACAACTTTCTCGTACCCGTACTCATTAACAATACCTGCAAGCTGTTTCGCAAATAAAGACTCACATCCTGCAATAATGGGGGAATGCAGCTGCATAATACCTTCTCCATCTTCCTCCGCAATGTAATGTTCCCATCCTGTACTGTACTCACCATCACATCCACTAGTATACGGATACACATAATCACTATCAACGTATCGTTTCACCAATCCAGAACGCTTGTTAATCATTTCCTGAACCGCATACTGTGATAGATTCTCAATTCCAACGATCGGTAACGTCAATGTCTTGCTCATATCGTTGTGTGTTGCAAGGGCAAAGTAAGTGAGTAAGTAAGTGAGCTAACGTTGTAATGTAATCTCAAAAAAATGTCGAGCCACGCAGACTCAAAACTTTTCAGCTTTTAACTTTCCAACAACGATATCTCCACTCCATACCATTCTTCCAACTCCAACTCCACAGCTCTTGCACAATGGAAAACGCCTCTTTAGAATCACTCAGAGATATCCTTACAAATGCTAATGGGAAAACACCTTTAGCTGACAGATTCAGAGCTCTTTTCTTTTTAAAATCTATTGGTTCTGAATTCCAATCTGATCCTGTAAAGGCTAATACTGCAATCGACTATATATCACAGGCTTTCGTTGATGATTCTGAACTACTTAAACATGAAGTAGCTTATTGTCTTGGTCAAACACATAATTTACGAGCTGCTCCTGCCTTGAGAACAGTACTTGCTGATTTGAATCAACAATGTATGGTGAGGCATGAAGCAGCTGAAGCACTTGGTGCTTTAAATGATGCAGATTCATTACCAATTCTTGAAAAATTCCATCAAGATCCAAATGAACTTGTAGAAATTAAAGAAACTTGTGAACTTGCTATTGAAAGAATCAGATGGGAAAATTCAAATAAATCAAAGCAAGAAGTTTTACAAAAATCAATTTATGAATCTGTTGATCCTGCTCCACCTTTACCATTAAATTCTACAAGTAAAGTAGATAAATTGAGGAATATTTTAAATGATCAAAATGAACCATTGTTTCAGAGATATAGAGCAATGTTCCGTCTTCGTGATCTAGGTTCTGATGAAGCTTGTTTAGCATTAGCAACAGGTTTCGCTGATGATTCAGCACTTTTCAAACATGAAATTGCTTATATTTTTGGTCAAATTTGTAACCCAGTTACAGTACCTAGTCTGATCGATGTGGTGAGAAAGGAATCTGAAGCTCCAATGGTTAGACATGAAGCAGCTGAAGCTTTAGGTGCAATAGCAACACCTGAAACTTTACCTGTTTTGAAAGATCTACTCAATGATAAAGACAGTGTTGTTAGAGAATCTGCAATTGTTGCTCTCGATATGTGGGACTATGAAAATAGTAATGAAGTTGAATACGCTAAAATTGCTGAAAATTAATCCATACTCTATAAATTTTCTAGATACTATAACATATAACTAATTGTTTGTTCTAAACTTATACCCACATTTAGTACATGTGTAGAAAACAGTTGCACCTTCATCAGCTGATCTTAATTGTAATGTATGATATTGCATTTCATCATGACCACATTGTGGACATTTTTCCTTAATTGTTGCACCATTTTCAATTTCATCATGTTTAATCGACGTCTTCACTGCTGATTTCTTAGATTTAAGTGATGATGGGAACGCATCTGGTGCTGCCTTTGTAACAACTTTAAGTTGTGAAAATTCTATTGCATCATATCGTTTTTGACATATGTCACATGTAAGATGTTGTTGATGTGAAATAGAATCAAGTAAGTTACCACATTGGGTACAAAATATAAGTGATCCAACAGCAGACATTGATAGTATATGGATTGTCTTGTCTATATATTGTATAGTTTTGTCTTTACATGCAAACTTGATTTCTGTGCAAGTAATAAATTTTTCAGCGTCTGAATTTGGAAATTCTTGTTCTCAATATTCAAGCTTTTCTTAAGATTGTCAACGCCTTATAACAGCAACTAGAACTCAAAACTATGGCTCAACAACAAATGTCTATGCCTATGCCTGATATGTCTAATGCCATTATGGCACAAGACGAACTTGGACGTCCATTCATTATTGTTAGAGATCAATCGAATAAAACGAAAACTTCAGGTTTAGACGCCCTCAGATCTCATATTCAAGCTGCAAAACAGGTTTCAGATATCTTAAGAACTTCACTTGGTCCAAGAGGATTAGATAAAATTCTTATTTCACAAGATGGGGAAATCAATATTACTAATGATGGTGCAACTATTCTTACACAAATGCAAATCGATAATGAAATTGCAAAATTATTAGTCGAATTATCGAAATCACAAGATGATGAAATCGGTGATGGTACTACCGGTGTTGTCATTTTAGCAGGTGCATTACTCGATCAAGCATTAAAACTTATTGAAATGGGTATTCATCCAATTAAAATTGCAAATGGTTATGAAAAGGCTTCTAAAATTGTCGCAGATCATTTAGATGAAATTTCTGATGCAATTACAATCGATAAGGAAAATTTTGAAAATAACCTTTTAGAATCAAGTGATTTATTCAAAGCTGCTAAAACTTCCCTTGGCTCTAAAATTGTCAATAAAAATCATAACCAATTTGCTAAAATGGCAGTTGAAAGTATTATGAAAGTTGCCGATTTCGAAAGAAATGATGTTGATTTCGAATTGATTAAACTACAAGGTAAATTAGGTGGTTCTATGTCAGACTCAAAACTTATCAATGGTGTTTGTATTGATAAAGATTTCTCTCATCCACAAATGCAAAAAGTAGTTACAAATGCTAAAATTGCAATTTTATCGTGTCCATTTGAACCACCAAAACCAAAGACAAAACATAAACTTGAAATTTCAAACGTTGAAGAATTTAAACAATTACAAGAATACGAATCTAATAAATTTTCAAAGATGATTGATGCTCTTAAATCTTGTGGAGCTAATATGGTTATTTGTCAATGGGGGTTCGACGATGAGGCAAACTCTTTACTCTTATCAAATAATTTACCCGCTGTTAGATGGGTTGGTGGTTCTGAAATTGAATCAATTGCTATTGCTACAAAGGGTAGTATTGTATCACGATTTGAAGATTTATCAGCAGATAAATTAGGCCACGCTGATAAAGTTTACGAGGTAGAGTTCGGTACAACTAGAGATAAGATGATCATAATTGAAAATAACAAATTTGATTCCCAAACAAACCGTGTCAATACAGTTACTAACTTAATCAGAGGTTCTAATAAGATGATTGTAGATGAATCCATTAGATCATTACATGATTCTCTCTGTGTAGTGAGAAATTTAATCAAGGATAATAGAATTGTTTATGGTGGTGGTGCAGTAGAAACATCATGTTCTTTGAAAATTATGGAAGAAGCTGATAAACAGAAAGGTATCGATCAATATGCATTCCGTGCATTTTCACAAGCTCTTGATGTTATTCCAATGTCACTTGCTGAAAATTCAGGTTATAATCCAATCGATGAACTAACAAAGTTAAAAGCTGCTCAAGTTTCAAATAACTCTTCTCATCTAGGTATTGACTGCTTAGGAAATAGTAACAATAATATGAAAGATTTATTTGTTATTGAAACTTATATTGGTAAAAAGCAACAACTTCTATTGGCAACACAATTAACTAGAATGATTCTAAAAATTAACAATGTTATCGTATCAGGAAAAGATCATTACTGATTAAATCTTATAGCTAAATATCTCTTTATATAAATGTCAGTTTTAATTACACCTTTTTAACATTCTCCCTCCGTAGTTTCTCCACTACTTGTGGATCATAAAAGCTTGACCATATCCGTGCAACACTGACAATGTTCGAATTCGACGTGTTGACTTTGTTCATCGATTTTTCTAATCGATCCATCGATTCTATCGTTGCTTCCATCAATTCATTAACCTGCCGTATAGATTGACCTCTTAATTTCATAAACAACGGTGAATATTCCTCCCGTTGATCCTCCATTCTTCCTTCTCAAATAAACACTTAACGTGATGTTGATAATGTACAATCTAATACTACGCGGATGTGTACAAAATCAAACTTGATTTGCCTTTAATAGTGAATACTATCTTCCCATTCATACAGCTGCAATGCTGAAAACTACCCCAATACTGACTCGGCTATTGCTGAATAAACCAATAAGGCCACTACTGTTTGCAAGGTACGCTTCATTTATTAAAAAACCGATAAATGAAGCAACCATCATTGAACATTCAACACTAGCTGACGTCACAAATGCTACAGACACAGGATTCATTCTACAAGCAAAGGACAAAACAACAATTTATATCGATCATATATGTCCACCTAAAGCATCTAAATGGGATATTAAACAATTCATCTCCCCACTAATCTATCCTACCAGTGCCGAAGCAATTACTGAGTACGTTAAAGATATCACTTCTTCATACGAAAATGTTGAAATTATACCCGTTCCAAGAGACGGTGGTGCATTTGCAACGTTTAAACTGCCAGCGGCAACTACACCGAAACTTTATAACCAATCCTTGATTTACAACCTGTCAGAAAAAATCAACAAAAAGCATAGGTTTTTACTCAAAATTGGTCTCTTCCCAGTGAAAGGTATTCCTTGGGTAGAAGATATGGGTAGATATGCTTCAAAGACTTTGAAAGTTAAGTTTGAAGGTGATGAATTATCACAAGAATCACTTTATGCAATGTTTAGAAGATATGGTAAAATTGCTGATATTGTATTACCTAAACCTGGAGATATGGAACGTGTTGCACTTGTGACATTTTGGACGAATAGAAGTGCCATAGTTGCTAGACATTGTTTAACAGGTTCTGATATTGGTGGTACTACTGTTCATGTCCATTATAAGAAGAAGGTTAATGATCATTGGTTCCCAACATTTGTCAGAGATCATACTAGAATTGCGGTTCCACTTATTCTAGCAGTAGCTGCCGGTATTGCTGTTTTGGTGTTTGACCCAATAAGGAGTTGGTTTATTAAAGAGAAAATCAAGGGTGAACTTGACTGGAGTAATTCTACATGGTTCAAGGAAATGTGGAAAGGTTGGATTACAACTAGGAACAAGGTTAAAGGTTTGTTAAACTACAGACAAGAAGATGGTTCCGAATGGGAATTATGGAGTGAAATTGATGATCTTATGGATGAAAGAAATCAAAAGGCAAAAGACGTTGCCATTTGGTTGGAAGAAAATGTTAATTCTATGATTGTGGTCCAAGGTCCACCAGGTAGTGGTAAAAGAAATCTAGTTTCGAATCTAGTTTTGAAAGACAGAGAAAACGTTCTTTATGTTGATTGTGAAAACATTATCAAGTCTCGTAAAGACTATCAGTTAGTTCAAAATTTTGCTCATGAAATTGGTTATTTCCCTGTGTTTTCATTCTTGACTAGTGTGTCTAGTTTTATTGATTTGTTTGTGAAATCTTTAACGGGTCAAAATGCGGGATTAACTGAAACAAAGGAATCACAAATTCAAGGTATGCTGACGTTATCTATTGGTGCTGTTAGAGATTTGGCATTGAGTAATTACTATGAGTTGATGCGCTCTAATGAAGATTTCTATATGAAAGAAGAGGATTATTTACAACAAAATCCACAGAGCAAACCAGTTATTGTTATTGATAGATATCAAGCTGCAAGAAAGAAAAATCAAGCTAATTCCTTCATTTATAAGTCCCTTGCAGAATGGGCGGCTAACTTAGTTCAGTTGAACATTGCGCATGTGATTTTTATAACTGATGATGTTGGTTCAGTTCAAGAATTGATTACTGCTTTGCCAACATCACCTTTAAAAAGAACTGTTCTATCTGATGCTTCACCTATTGCGTCCAGTATGTACGTTGAAAATGCATTGAAGAGAGACGTTAAATTTGATTTCGAAAAATATGGTGCAGATCTTGAACTATATACAAAGATGCTTGGTGGTAGAATGAGAGACTTACAAATGTTTGTTCGTCGTATAAAAACAGGTGATACTCCTGAAGAAGCTTTCCATGGTCTAACACAACAAGCTGTGGAACAACTTTCTCAAGTATTCTTGACTTCTCCAAAGGATTATGGATTTAATGTATCTCAAGCATGGCAAATTATAACACTGCTAAGTAAAAATACTGAAATTGATTACAAAGATGTTTTCTTAATGCCAATGTTTAAGGCCAATACCTTTTCAATTTTACAAAGTATGGAAAATGTTGAGTTGATTAGATTAGTACGTGTCAATGGTGTTATAACCAAAATTATCCCAGCAAAACCAGTTTATGCAATTGCTTTCAAAGAGATGGTCAATGATCCAGAAATCAGCCGTGCAATCGAGAAGGAATGCTTACTTGGTAAAATAGAATTTGAGACAAATCGTATCAGAAAATTCATTGAAGAACTTAACAAGTTTAAAGAAGTTCCAGAACCTAAATTGTTTAAAGAAAGACTGCAATATTTAAGTGGAAAAATTGAAGGTGGAAGTAAAGTTGTTGCAGAATGCGAAAAGCAAATGTTACAGTTGAAGGATCAAAAATAATGCATGCCTATAGATAATGATGATATACCTGAATGATATAATCTTTTTAACCTAATAACTCTAAACACTGTTCTGCGGAGAACCTTTGTTTTGTTTCATATTGTGTCAATCCTTCAAAAAGAGTTTTGAGGTCTGTAGCTTGCTCAATTCTTGGTAAAAATTCACTTAAACTTTTAGCCTGCTTTTTAAAAAAAGTTGAATTTAAGGATTCAAACGAATCCAATCCTTTACAATCTGACCAATCTATGGGTGGTGATCCAAATACTTTCAGAATATTGGAAAGTAGTACCAAATCACTATATTGAGAATCAAGCTCAAAGAATGATTCACCCTTTTCACTCACTAAAATTGAGAGAATTATACCAGCTGCCCACATGTCTACTTTGTTTGTATAGTCACGTTTAGATAGTAAAAGTTCTGGTGCTTTGAAGATTCCAGTGGCAATATCTGTAAACTTTCTATCAGGAGACTCCAGACCATTATTATTTGGCTCTTCATAAGCAATACCAAAATCAATGATAACTGGGGTATTTTTATCTTTTGAAGAGAGGAGAATGTTATTGAGATTTATATCTCGGTGAATGATACCACATTGATGAATCCAATAAAGCCCTTTGAAAATTCCTCTCATTAGCTGTCTCACTGTAGCTAATTCCATTTTGTTTTCAGTTCTTGTAGTCATTGTTCCATCTGGATTGAAAAGAGTCTTCTTCTTGATATTTGAGTGCAAAAGTTGTTTCAAGGTTAAATCGTAATATTCGAAAACTAAGCTAACTTCTGGCCCATATACATAAACTTCAATCAACCTAATTACATTATCAGAGTTCCCATTTGTTACGTTTTCAAGATCCTTCAATATTTTGATTTCATTTCTCAAATTATGTGGTGGACGAAGATCATCTGGATCAGCAACTTTTACTGCGTATAGCTTCTCTTCAAAACCTTCCTGCGCAGGATTTGACATCAAATAAACGTCCGAAAATCGACCACCACCAACTCTTTTCAATACTTTCCAACCTCTAGCTGCTAACCCTGTACTCATTGTGAATATGACCAATGCTCATGAAACAGAATCAATCATGGAGGCTCGTGCGTGTTATCAAGCATCTGAAATAATTTTCAGTCCTAGACCTTTCCAATGCAATCAACGTTGCAGTTGCATTTCAACCAATGATATCACAAAATGACCATCACAGATGATGGCGTCATCAATCAGCGGGAACATCATGTTTATCTCAAAGAAATCAACAATATTTTAGAGGCAAATGATATAGCTCGTTTAAGAGAAGTTTTTTCCATTGAAAATGGGCTAATCAATAATGAAATTCGTGAACAAACCTGGCCCATCATGATAAAATCAAATACAGTCGATGTTCCTAATTGCGATGAATTGGGCAATGATTGTAGAGATAGTGAACAAGTGAAAAAAGATGTGGATCGTTCGTTTCTTCACGTGGACGATTCATTGCATGATGTTGTAAGCTTACGCAAAAGACTCTACAACTTAATACTGAAGGTTTTAGTTGCCCTTCCAGAACTCAACTATTACCAAGGATATCATGACATTGCATCAATAGTAGTGTTAGTTTTTAAAGATGATATATTGGCATACAGATTTTTGTACTGTCTGTCAGTGAAATATTTGAGAGATCATATGATGTGCAATTTAAGTCCAACAATGTCACAACTGGATTTGATTCCTGAACTCATGGAAAAGATTGATCCTGAACTTCATAAAGTAATTTCCAATGCTCATCCTATTTATGCTTTGAGTAGTATCATTTCCCTTTTTACGCACAACTTTTCAAATGTGAACCATGCTGTAATGTTGTGGGATTTCATATTCTTCAAAGACTCACCTCAAATGATTTTATATATTTACGTTGCAATGTTAAAATACTTTAAAGATGAGATTGTTTTGGAATTAGGTGAAATGAGTAGCTTTTCATTGAGCAAAGATTCGAAGAGTTTTGACATGGATAGTGTACATGCTGTTTTAAACAATTTTATTAGTAAACATTTCAAAGAATTTTCTACCCATTCTAAAAATGATCTAGCAAATGTTTTAGCACTTGCTGATCACTTGAGTAAAAAGCATAGTTTGACCAAATTGAAAACTTTTCATAGCATCTCTAAATACTCATTTTTGAATCGCAAAACTTACTCTCTTGTGATATTAAGGCTTCAAAGTAAAGAAACTTTGCTACATCAAAGGAAAACTGGGAAAAACAAAAATACGCATAAGAAGTTCAGACTAGTTTATTTTTTACTAGGCAGTAAATTATACATGTTCAAGCTTTCCATAGGAGTTGGAATAATTGGAATTGTCATTAATGGACTGTTACGCGGTGGTGCACTATATCGAACTGACATCATGAGTGAAGTAGTACGAAAAATCAATTGGCTTTGGGACTTGGTATGCGATGGTAATCACAAAATTTGAATGATCTGCATGGGTTTTGATAGCCCGTATTTTCTGCTATTTAGCAGAAATTGCGATTTTTATTGCCTTTTTGATGTTTCACTTCAATCTGATGTGAATGTTTTGTATTCATTTATGACAATCGGTGATATATTGATTTCTAAGAATGACCGAAGCTCAGAATATCGACATTTACACAGATGGATCTTGTATCAATCAAGGTTATACAAATGCTCAAGCTGCATTTGCTGTATTTTTTGGTGACAACGATCCAAGAAACATTTCTCAAAAACTAAGCAGCAAACGTGAACAAGATGTATTGGTGGCGGAACTGGAAGCTATACGACATGCTTTGATCAGCATTTTGAAAGAACTAAATCATCCAAAAAATCAAGATAGGAAAATGGCTTTCACTATTTATTCTGATAGTACAAGTGCAATTGAATGGGTGACTGGATTCCATTCACCGAGAAGAAACATGGCATCAACTGTGGACTCTTGCCGATATTATTATTCACAAGTCAAAGCTAGAACCTCATTATCGATACTTCATGTTGACGCACATACTAATGTTCATGGAAATGAGCGTGCAGATAATATGGCTTACTTGGAGGCCTGTACATATATATAATCCCAAAATGTTTCTCAAGATCCTTAAGAATCATTTTTGACACACTTCTGCTTTTGCAAGGATTATATCTTAAAAATGTAATCTTCAAGGTGTACTATAAGTACCCAACATATTATTCTTGATATTAAGCTTTATTCTTTCAAATACCAAACCCTTTCACAAATGTTGAAATGAACCATCATTCTATAGTTTGATATAAGTCAATTCCTTCGATTGTGAAATTACTCTCATCAAATGCATAAAACTAGGAGAATAGGACATTCTTTCTGGCCACCTTCAAGGTAGCAGTACATAAGCTTTCTAGCACCAGGATATGTTTTGAGATTGCTTACTATATAATTGTGAATATTGTTTGAGAAAGTTGACAACAGTTAAAAGTATCTCCGAAAATGATTAGCCTGTAATCGTGATATTTTACGAAAATAAGGCCAGCATAACTTATAATATATGCACACTGATTTCTGATAGGTCATATAACTTCAGATAATTTAATGATTGTCTCAAAACATATTTATTGCTTTATAGTTTTTGAATATCTTTATAAAAAGGATACTGACTGGTCTACTGGTATATTATAAATGGTATGGTAGCCGCTTTTTATGCTCAGTAGCAAAAATTAAGATGCTCATCTATTTTCTGATGCTTCATTCTACTCAAGAGTAATTTTATATCTGCAGCTACACTTTGGTTCATTCAATATCAATGATATCCCGAGTTCCAAAGGTAAAAAAAATCCAAAAGATCGATGTTTACACGGATGGTTCTTGCATTAATCAAGGAAAACGAAATGCTAAAGCTGCATTTGCTGTATTTTTCGGTGATGATGATCCCAGAAATTATTCCGAAAAACTAAACAGCAATTGTAAGCAGGACTCAATGTTAGCAGAGCTGGAAGCTTTAAGACATGCGTTGTATGTAATTTCAAAACAAATAGATAATCGAAAAAAGCAAAATAAAAAACAGGCGTTCACTATTTATTCTGATTGCACTAATGCTATACAATGGATACTTGGATCAAATACACCTGCAAGAAAACTGGAACCAACTGTAACATTGTGTCGCTCTTATTATTCACAGATTGTATGTAAAACATCATTATCAATACTCCATGTTAGAGCACATAGTGGTGTGTATGGTAATAATCGTGCAGATAGGATGGCTTACAGAATGGCGCACAATGCTTGTAAAAGTTAGACCCTGTCCATGCGAGGTTTTCTAACCCCAACTTTAATATAATATATTCGATAGTTTTGCTTTACTGTTTTACATCAAAAACCTAAAAAAATTGTATCAAAAAGTCAGATCCTAGCATTAAAAGTATGTTGCTATTTGAAAAGTTTATTCATGAAAATCATTATTATATAAAATTATGTGATTATTGTCTAGTAAATAAGATATCCGGAGTTCATCAAATAGTAGTTACTGTTTCTTCAAATTTGACACTCTTTCTCCTATGATGAATATGGCCATCATGCTGTAAATTTTTGACTACTGTAATAAAATCTGAATTGGTTTTTGAAGATATTGGACACGATGGTACATCATCTAAAGCAGATTCAGAGGATTCATCAGAAAACTCTTCATTCAGGGTATCTGTCATATTTTCAAGCATTTCTCGAATTTGATCTCTGTTATACTTTATGATCCCTTCTCCAAATGAAGCTCCAGATGAAGTGAAAGAAGCATTGCGGATTCTTGAAGAACGTCTCCTTCTATCAGTGCCATTAGAAACTGGTAAAATAATTGCTGGTGTTTGTGAGCTTGAGTCACTTGGGATGAAGCTGATCTCATCATCTTCCAAATCTATCGGATTAGAATAGTCTACATCCGGTAAAACTAGTTCCGTGTCCGACGAAATTCTACATGTACTCATAAGCTGAATTATTTTTCGATCAGTGATTCCAGATGATCTATTAGTATAAATTGGCTTGACAATAGTTTCATCTTTGATGTTCTTTTTAACAAGAGTAACAGAGTTATCATCATTAGTCTTGATTATGAATTCTTCGAAGTCTCTTTCTATTTCTCCGGTAAAGTACTCAATTTTGATGTTAGATTCTCCAGCCGTACCCCTTTTAATGCCTGAAAACAGTAAATAAATTGAACCGTTGTAATTGTTTAGCTTGAAAATTGACATGTTCTTTAGGAAATCCAAGTATGATATTTTGAAAGTTTTGAAACAATTGTTGAACTGCTCACAAGTGTTCTTTAGAAAAGAATTATTCGTATCGTTTGCATCGAAACCGAGAAATCTAATGTAATCCTCTTCATTCGATGATTTCAAAAATCTTAAAGCATCAATACCATTTTTTATTTTTGGGTCATAATATGTATGTAAAATCATCATAATGGTCATATAGCAAAGTTCTTGGCCTTTTGTTGTAAGTGTATTTTCCAGAGTTCTCCAATTATTGTGATAAAAAAGATCGACGTCTTCTTTATTAATGTTGGTGAAATTGTGTGAATTGGTTTTATTTGTCGGACGGTGATATAACAGTTCATGTCTGAAATCGAGTCCTTTACATTGTTTATCACACCATTTACCTTCACAATTAAAACAATCAAGACCATTGACGTATCTTTCATGTTTATCAACAATGGATTGCTTTTGTCGCGTTGCCTTCTTACCATCATCCTTCATCTTACCATTATCATAAAGTTTAAGAACTTCACCGCAATAGCTACAACATTTACCTCTTTTTATGAGCTCTAGTCTGTCCCAGTTTGGTAACAGAATATATGGTGCTTCTAAATAAATAACCCCAGAAAGACTTTTATCGGTCTTAAGTTTGATCTGATTATTGTCTAACCTCAAAGTATGTACAGCTTTTGATTTACTGAGAATAGTTTTGAGTAATGGAAACAATATTTCATCGTTTTGTGTCGGTACTAGTTCTTCATTCATTGGTGATTGTTAGAAGTGTTTGTTGAAATTGAGAGCAAAGATCTTTTAATAGGGTGGCAATCAGTCAGACGACCCCTAAAGCTGGTTTCACCGTTTTTAAACAAGAACAATGGAACTTCCAAACTTTTTGATTCTATTGTTGATCTGAGTTGCGCAAAAAATAAACATTACAATATTACACGTGACCTACATCACAAAGCTAATGTTTGGACAAAACAGCAAATCTGTACATTAGCTCTATGGAATTAATAGGGTTATTTACTGGATGCTTCCTGTTTGAATGGTCCGAAGCAGTGATTGCCCCATAATTTAGGGAGAGACGTTCAGTGTTGGCGAGCAGTTATCTCTACGAGCGCCAATACTGTGCCAAGTTGTGCAATCTATCAATAACAACTGGTAATACTGCATTGACGCTATTGTCAATCAGATTCTGAAAATGAAGTACTGCTTCTTCATCGTTCATCTCTAGCATGAACTTTTCTTCCACTTTCCATAACAGTTCCATTTTTTCTGTTTCATTATTTTCCGAACTAGTTCTAAGTGCTGGGATAGACGTGTTGATCATTAATTGAACCAAATTCAAAATCAAGTAAGCGTTTTTCCTCAACGTAATATAAGTAATAAAACAATACTGACAAAATGTTTTATAGTTGACGTCGTCTAGGCCGCCCATTCCCTCGATTATTTGAATTGGTAGTTTCATCAATGGTGGGAATGGCTTAGGGTCTTGTCCTAGGATGTATCCAAAATCTGCGTGAAAGAAATGACCATCTTGACTCAAAAGTAAATTCTCTAGATGCCTATCACCAACTCCCAAAATATATGTAACAACGCAATAACCAGCACATGACCGAATGTAAGTGTCCATTACTTGTGGAACAACACCTAAGTGAGCAGTAGGATCTGGGTTAAACGTTTGTAAATATTGAAGAATCGAGTTATTGTAGTTGGCTAAAATATGAGATAAGGAATTATTAGGAATAAACTGAATAAAACCTTCAACTAGACCTGTTGCTAAGATTTTATAAGGCTTAAGTCTAAGGTCCATATTTTCACTTGCAAGTACCTTTTCCATCAAGCTAATTATTTGGGTCACAAACTGATCTTGCTTCAAGTCATCTCCAATTTTGTACATGATTGGATATTTTCCACCCTCAACGGTACGAAAAGTGATTTTTAAAGGATTTAAACTTGACTTAAAAACAGTGGACTCTTCATAGAATGTTCCATTGATATGCACAGATGGATCCAATGGCAAGGCGATTGTAGGAAACTCGATCATTGATTCACTTTTCGTTTCTTCCATAAGGTGATTTCTAGATCCATGTTTAGAGCCAAAAATTGTACGCTTGTGTTTCTCGGAAAGTAGTGATTTCAATATTTCAACCTTTCTCGGGGTTGTCTCTCTCCGATAAACCACTTTAATTTTATAGCAAAAGCTATGAAGTTTGCTGACCAATTCAACTTGTCTTCTTAATTCAAAAAGTTTCGTTTTACCATGCGGACTATTGTAAAGTGCCAATAAAAAGCTTTTCATCGTCACTTGGTGAATATGATTGGATAGATCTGTATTGAGATTTTCTGAGTTTATAACATCCAAGTTCAAACTATTGGAAACCTGTTTATTCCGGAAAATCTCACCTTCAAGCTCAACTTTCAAATTCCAGTAAAAGTAATTTGTCAAAATTGGATTAGAAATTACCCTAGAAAGTAGAAATTTTATGTATAGTGAGGGAATTTCGGCAGTAGAGGAAGGGGTAGATTTACGTTTGAACAAGACAGTATCGATGAACTCTTTCAATAATGAGTCTGTAATATTATCGTGATCGTGATTGTCAACAAATTGATATTCACTTGAATTGGTAGTCAAATTTGATCTAGTGCCAGCACTAGATGGGACTTTCATATCTGCATCTTCTTCCTCTTCAACTGTAGGATAATCAAGATTAGTGGATCCTTCTTCCACAGATAATGGATCAAACACAATTGCCAAAGCCTCATTTTTGATACATTGAACCAACTGAACCATAAACATTTCCAAATCTGCGTCAGTCGCAGTTCTCAATCTTGTCACTGCCATCTGTCTGACAATCTTATTTCTATAATTTGAGCTCAATAATTCCAAGCAATCAATTATTTGTAGTTTCATTATGAAGATATCTAATTTAGACGTGGTAGTACTAATCTCAACTTTTGACTTTAGATTTTCCTCTAGTGTACCTAGTATTGATTCAACTTCTCGGACTTCAGATTGGTTATTCCAATCCACACATTTTATAAAATTTATCATTGCATTGTTCATCCCTGGATTTCCTACAATCAGCATATTAAGAACATACCACCGATATCTCCAAACCATATTTCTTTCCTTGGCTGTCAATTTTTCAAAAAATGGCTTTTTCATAATCTTATTCAATTCCTCTTTCAATTTCAAGGTAGGTTTCAAGTCTCTATCCAAAGGTGATATCTGTTGCATTCTCTCTAATTTCCTAAACTTCTGTTCAATAGGGTCTTCCATCTCCTCATCTCTTATATAATCAGGATCAAAAGGTAATCTGTTGGCAAAGTATGAATTATTTACTAATGTATCCATATCTAAGTTTGTGTAGGTAATCTCATTAAATGATTGATCATATTTCAAGACAGAATTTGTTTGATCCACAGAGTGTAGCATCAAAGGGACATATTTGATATCCGAATATACTATAGGGAAGTCAAATTGTTGAAACTCGATCTGTAATTGAATGGGATGGTTGCCTTTCATGTGCTTTGTATTTTCCAGAAAGTGACATCTATCTTTGCTCATTTCAAACAACCACTTTGGCTTTTTCTGTCGAGACTTCAAATCATCAAAACAGGCATCATCATTTGCTCCTCTATCAAATGTATCTATTGGGTTTGAGCGTGATTTGATATTTATTAAAGCATGTGGACCTACAAGCTTTGCAGAATCATCGAATAGTTTAGACTTACCTCCACATAAAAATCTCTTCTCGTCATTTCTTACATCATAACACCAAAAGCTGAATACGATCGATGAATCAATTGGTAATTTTGAGTATTCTAACGGTAATTGTATCCAATTGATATTCTCATTATCTTGTTGAAAATCAGAGATCTCTGTTCCTGAATAGAGCTGAGAAGAATCTGAGAGTTGCACCTTTGAACCCAAATTCTGTGGTTTGAATTTAACATACTTTCCATCAGTGTATTTACAATGGTCGTTTTCTTTCGAATTCCTATCATTTTCGGTGTCGATTTCTCCCAATAAACCGACTTTCACAGGCACGCTAATCACATTTCCGTGACCAGATTCAATGTATAACTCACATATAATATCTGAATGGGACACCAGTTTTTTGAACTTTTCTTCTAAGAGGATATCCGTGCAATCAAGGTTATGTTGGTCAATGTTGTTGCCAACGATTGTTTCATAAAGTAATGATGTTGGTATGCCCTTCAAGCAATGTATTCGAACTTGAACATTACAGTGTAAGTCTTTAGACAATACAAAGCTAACAACATTGTTAGTTTTAGTAGTCATTAATTGAGGTGAATTGTTTACTGTGTACTATGAAGAAGAATATATTGAGTATTGTAAAAATAAAGTTCGAGAATTAAATTTACCTAAATAAAATAATAAATAAATAAGTGTGAATGATCTTGGTCAACCTAGTAAACACGTAAATGTGACTGTCTGTGTGTGTGTACTCTCTCTCTAGGTCACCCTTCACCAAGAACTCCGCCTGGCGGCATCTGCGCAATATATAGTGCAAGACTTGATCAGCAGGCATTCACCACCCAGCCAATCACCTTTCTCGTAACGCAGGACGAACTGTATGTTCGAATTACATGGCTAGACTCCGCTTGCCATAACTGTGACAAACAACAATAGTCAGTCACTCCTGTGCAGTCTAATCTCCGATTAGTCCACAGGGAAAAGCCAATCATAGGCTTCGGTCAGTCCAACTGACCGTCGGTGCAGAAATCTCTGTTACCACCGTCCAATCAAATAACGACTCGATCATTGTGTAAATTTTCACTCGTACTGTTGGTCATACGGCAATGTTCTTCGACCATTACCATAAATAGTAAACGTAGCGATTTCCTTCAGTCACGTGTAAATACACAACTAAGTCATTATTATCACGTGTGTTACTCACCCGAGTACTACACACGCTGACAGAATATCTACAAACGGATTAACAAGATACGCGTGCAACAGTTATCGTAAGGTCACGTGAGCAAGGAAAAAAACATCATGATTTTGCAAGACCATAATCATCAAGCTTTCAAATCCAACCGCCCTCAGCATTGGACTTTATTTCGTCTAAAATTGAGTTCTTTGTGATTCTTTCCCTATTCTTTTTCGAGTTGAGAAAATTCTGCTTGAACCAGATCATAAGGGATTGCGATTTAGATACACTGTAAGCAAATATCAGTTGGGAGGCATCTAACCTACTGATTTTAGAGAACATCACATCTGTCACTTCCTTCAATTTCTCAATATCAAGGGCATCAGATTTATTTTTTATAACCATTGCATAAAGTACCTTCTCAATAAATTTATGTTGTGCTGGTGTGATTTTTTGCACTCTCATTGCAGCTTGTTTTGCACAATATTCATCCATAGAATCGGATATCGACTGGTGGTCAAGAATGTACTCATCAATCAACTTCAAAATAGAGTCGGTATTCGTTGTTTTAACAATTTCGTTCGTAATCGCTCGGTATTTGTCATCAAAAGTTCTTCTCGTGAATGTAAAAGTTGCTTTGTACGTCCCATCTTTTTCTGACTCAACTTTGAAGTAGGAAGAGTAGCCAGCTGCCTTAGCCCATGCATTATACTTCACTTGCACCCATGGATTGGTATAATCAATCTTGTTTGCAAGTTTCATTATCTTCATTAGTTGGACATGAGCATCATTAGCCTCTGGTTTTTTCTCCAACAAATCGAGAGCTTTATAGTTTGTAAATTTGATGTATTCTATATCTCCGGGCAAAAGATCATCGTTTCGACTGGGACCATTGCCGCCTCCCGTTGAAGTCAACAAGTTGAGTATATCTGCTTTTCCTTTAAGTGTAGAAGTTATTGTAAGACCAAGAGATTTGTTGTCTACAAAATCAGTTACCAATAGTTTCTCTTTACCATCATGAAGTCTTAAACCACGACCAACCATTTGAACAAGAAGCGGTTTTGATTTCGTAGGTCTGAGAAGAAATATGGAATCAATATTTGGAATATCAGTTCCTTCAGTAAAGACCCCACAATTGAATAAGACTTGTATTTTACCATCTTTGAAGTCACGTACAATCTTATCTCGCTCGCTACTTTTGGTTTCACCGCTGACATATTGTGCATTTATACCGTTATATCTAAACAGCTCTGATAAATCCTTCATATGTTGAACATTGACACAGAAAACAAGCAAAGATTTGAAATTATTTGGATGATCATTCTTCAATTTAAGGTATGTTTTCAAAGCTATTGTATTTATTTCTAAAGTATTCACATGTTTTGCCAAAGAATCAAGTCTAAAATCATCACCCTTGAGTTCAACATCTTCCAAATTCAATCCCAAAGAAACAGAATTCCATTCAAAATCGCAAAGATGGTTTTCCTCTATTAAAGAAGCTATACCTTTGTTAAAAACAATTTCATCAAAAATTTGTTTCAATGGTACTCTATCAGCTCTTGCCATAGTTGCAGAAAAGCCCAACAAAAACGGTTCCTTGGATCTCTCCTTATTCTCGGATGATTTCATCTTTAAACAGTTTAATGATTGACAAATAAATTTATATCCATCACTAACACCATGATGACATTCATCTATTATAAGAGCTTTGAATCTGCTAGTATCATAGTTATATAATCTTGAATCTTTCCTGAACAATGTAGGAACACTAGCAACAATAACAAAAGGCCGGAGATCAGAAAATGTCTTACCAACATCCACCTTACTTTTACCCATTTCTAAAAATATTCTGTCATCATCGACAACACCGAGTCTTTTCAAAGTATTTACAGTTTGGCTTGCCAATTCTCTCCTATGTACAGCAATTAAGATACCATTAGCAACGTCACCATCGTATCTTTCAATGTCTAGAATATGGGGTATAGCTTTGCAAAAAATCACTGTTTTTCCTCCTCCTGTAGCCACAGAAACTGCAATTTTGTTCGTTTTCTTCGACTTCAAGGTTTCAACTATGGTATCAATACACTCTTGTTGGTAAGACCTGAGTTTAATTTCATCTTTCGTATCCACTGTTGCTAGCTCATTGAACTTCAATGCATTTTTAGAAAAATCGTTATCAAGTGAAACGGCTGATAGAACATACGACCTTTTGTACTTGAGCTCCAACAAATATCGTTTGTAAAAACTTCCATTAAATATTCGGAAAGTCGCTTTCCATTGTACCATTCTCCCTATCCTCAACATCTTCAGACTGTGATATACTCATATGAACAAGTGTTAAGTGAGCAAGAGTAACGACTTTATGTTAGAACATTCATATCACGTGTAAAATTTTGCACGTGATATTGTACTTTCACCAAATCATGAAATTCAGTAAGGACAGATCATGAATCAAATCTGTTTACTAAACCATACTGGTACTAGNGTGCAAAACGAAACTTGAGATGAATTTGTGGAGGTTAATCATAGCTTATATTTGCTTGATTGTATCAACAACTGCTCAAAATGAGACAATAATCGAAGAAGGTTCATTGCAAACAATAAATAGCAACAAACAACATACAAACAATTGGGCAGTTATCGTGTCAACATCACGTTTCTGGTTCAACTATAGACATATGGCCAATGCAATATCTATGTATCGTACAGTGAAAAGGCTTGGTATACCTGATTCACAAATTATTTTAATGTTGAGTGATGATATTGCATGTAATCCAAGAAATGCGTTTCAAGGAGAAGTTTTCAATAATGCAGATAGACAACTTGAATTATACAGTGATAATATAAAAGTTGATTATCGTGGCTACGAAGTTACAGTTGAGAATTTTATCAGGTTGTTAACGGATAGATGGTCAGATGATCAACCAAGGAGTAAAAGATTATTGACTGACGAAAACTCTAATATATTCATCTATCTTACTGGACATGGTGGTGATGAATTTTTGAAGTTTCAAGATGCCGAAGAGATCTCTAGTCATGATATTGCTGATGCTTTTGCACAAATGTATGAGAAAAAAAGATATAATGAGATATTCTTCATGATTGACACTTGTCAAGCAAATACAATGTATTCTAGATTTTACTCACCAAATATAATTTCATGTGGTTCGAGTGCAATACATGAATCTTCATACTCACATCATTCAGATTTGGAATTAGGTGTTGCTGTTATTGATAGGTTTACATATTATACCCTTGACTTTTTAGAAAATGTCACTTCTACATCGAAGGCTACATTACAAGACCTTTTCGACTACTACACTTTTGAAAAAATTCACTCTAATGTTGGTATCAGTACTGAACTTTTCAATAGGGATCCAAAAGATGTTTTGCTTACCGATTTTTTCGGAAACGTCCAAAAGACTGTTATTGAAGAACCCGATGAAGATTATGTTTATGTCTATGATGGTGCTAATGAGGATTATCCTAAATTTTCAGATGATGAATACAAGGAGGCTATAAGCCTCACTAGCAAGGTCAATGACACTCAAACTAACAATATTATCAAGTTGAACGCTAAAAAGCACTCAACTTCAGTTTATTCGTCCCTTTTAACTTTTGGTATAGTGGCAGTATTCATCTACGGATACATGCGTTGCTAGAGAAATAAGCTTGAACTTTCCTATATTATCTTATCTAATTGTTGATTTGAACAGACGTACAACATCTGCCTTCAAATTTTTATAAAAATGGAAGTCATCAATAGATGTTTCGAATTCGTCTTCCGTGCCCAGTTTATACCAACCTTCCTCCTCTTCATTTGTTTCAATAATTGCACCGACGTTAGCTTCCTTTAATAGGTCATCTTCTATCAATCTTGCAATGGCAATAAACTTTTCCTCGACATTCATTCTATCATCAAGCGTAGTGTCTATGTTAATCTGTTGAAATATTGGTCTCTTACCGACATCAATTGGTATACGTGGTTCCATGCTTGAAGATGTAACATGCGCACTAAAGTATTTAGAAGAAGCAGAATTGAACATGGTTGGATTGATATCTGCACAACTAGCCGAGCATACTGGTGGAGATGCTTCCGTGAAAAGACAATCTTCGTTTTGTTGTACTATAGGTTTGGGGAAACTAAATTCAGGAGATACTGAATATGCTTTTTCTAAACTTATACTATATTTGAGAATCATTAGTTGCCATAAATTTGATGCCAATGAGATAAGCTTGGTAACACTTGAAAGTTTCATGTGCCAGTTGAGCTTCATTGAATTGATGGTTTGATCTATTAGATATATTTTCATGTTAAGATCATTCAATTCATCATAGGTATTCTGTGTTGCACCAAATCTGAAATTTGTAGCTAGAATCCGCATAAGCAAAAATAATTCATCAATTGGTATATAATTTTTAAGCTTCCAATTGAATTTTGCAAGATCTCTTTTCGATAGAATCAAAAATCCTTCTAAATAATGCATCAATGATGGCAACAGATTATTTTGTAAATTTGTATATGTATAGGTAAGAGTTGACAATTTGAGATTGAGATGTGAATTAATCTGATTGTTCTCTTTTGAAAAAATATAAGAACTGATCAGTAATTTCTTGTGTAGCATTATAAGAGCCTTATCAGTTATTATATTCAAACAACAGAAGTAAAGATGAAGGCATAAGGGAGACATTTGATCTTTTATGTTGATAAATTGAAAATTAGTTTCTTCACTAGATCCAGATAAGTTTGTTAATCCTGATATGATGGAAAGTTTAGAGTTTGTTGGTTCCGATTGATTCAAATAATGGGAAGGTTCTAAAATTGAAAATTCAGTATGCCTGGTCATCCCATCGTTTATCATTTTCCGATACTCATCCGCCATTTGAACTCTTGCTGCGTTAATGAAAGCAAAAAGATTCCCAATACGTTGTTTCAATCTGATTATATCTTCATTTTTAAGATGAGAATTCAAACCGTTTGTGAGAGTATTCAGTTCATCGATAACTAAAGTATATCTGTTAATACAATTTTCAAAAATAGAACAAAAATCTGGTTTGCCATCATCTTCTTTTTCAAGGAGCAAACCTATATCAAAACCAGAAGGACGAACAGAAGGTGTCAAATTGAGAAAAAATGAAACCAGACTATCTAAAAACAATATTTGCCACCATAAAATTCGTCTTATTTGAACAATTCCAGTATCATTCAATCCATGATAATATACTGGATCTCTATTGAGTTGATAAAATTGACAGATTCGAATTATTTGGGTTATATTCATCAATGATGATCCTGATTTTAAATTGATTACTGATTGTATGAGAACATTGATTTGCAAAACTGCCAATGACATAACTCTTGGATTTGATAATCCTTTATCATTCATCCTTTTAAATGTATTATAATATCTATTCACCTCATTTTTGTAAGGTAAAATATCATTCATTCCATCATTCTTCAAAGAGAGATATTCGTAAACAGTTGTTGATATTGAAGTGTAATATATAGCAAATAAAAGAATTAAAAATTCTGAAAGATTTGCTGGGTTTAAAGTTTGCTTTGTTTTATTATACCAATAGCTGAAATATCGTATTTTCTCTGGAATTTCATTGTCATAAACATTTTTGTAATGTACATTATATTGATATAGTTTTTCAATATTATCAGTTGTAAACAAACCACAGTACCAAAATTCATTGTATTTTTCAAGAAAAGCTTTGAAATCGAGGATGGGTAATATAGGGAATACACTTGTGTGAAAGTTACGAAGCAGTTCATCAGATCTTTTCTTTGAAGGTAATGCTTCAAGAATCTGCACAAATTGGGAAGAAAATTGGCTGGCATAGAAAGAATGAATATTGTCTTCTGATTGAGGAGACTTTTGGTGAGTTGAAGGATCCGAATTAGAGTTTGAATAATAGTATGATTTATAAACTGAATCTGAGTTAGAGTTGGAACGTAATGCATATGTGAAATCTTTACCTTCAAAGTTATCCATAGAAGCTGATGTCATTCCTGAATCATAATTGGAAGCTTCAGTACTTGGATGTGAGCTATGGAAAGACTGGTTTTGAATTTCACAAGGAAATTCATCAATATTATAGCCATAAGTTGTTTTCTTGGTGGAATCATCTGAGCTATTCACAGTTTCAATGTTTGATTTCCCACTAAAATCAGCAGAGACATCATTCTTGTAAATTTTTGCAGAATTTGTGGATACTTCTTGACTTTGCTTTTCATTATCATCGTTTTGTAGTTGCTGTGTATTATGATCGCATGATTGATTTTGATTGAACTGTTCATCTTTTGGGTGGTCTAGTCTAGCGTTAGTGGAGTTTTGAGATCCTTGAGGATTGGAAGAAGAGGAAAATGTGGAACAACTTATAGGATCACCTTGACTAGATGATGTTTGATCGTCAGATGATCTGCTAGATACATTTTCTCTGTTAGACTTGGTCGATAAACACGATTGGAACGGTACAAGATTAAGATCATCCAGTTGTACTCCTTTCTTTTTCAGATTTTTCTTCTTGTCGTTATCAAAATACTTACAAGCACTTACTAGGTGGTCATGTTCCTCTGGATTTTTTTCTGCCAGTTTCAAACAGTTACTACACGTTGGAGTTTCCCTAGAGCAACCAATCTTGCGTTGATGACAAGGTATGCAGCTATATATTTTCCTTTGTCGTTTCTTTTGGACTTTAAAGATCATACCATCGACGGAAACGAGAGAATTTGTAGGTTGTACCTTGGGCAAAGGTTTTTCTGAGCTTTTCGTCATTTCTAACCGTGAAAGCACTTCTAATGGATTGGAAACAAGTTGATATTAGCAAACCGAGATGCGATATCCGGGGTATCCAAGCATAGCAAGCAGATGTGATGTTCACCATAAACAGATCCACTCTGGAACCAGGAAGCTCTCCAGAAGTGACCCGCTCGCCGGAGATTACGTAAGCATGAAAAAAAGAGGGGTGAAAACGGTGCGGGCGAGAAGCGTGCGGGGGCTCGGCTTGCGGGAGGTTGCGGGGTGCGGGCGAGAAGAGAAGAGAAGAGTTACCAGATTGATAGACAGATCTTACCGTTTGATGCAGATAAGAGTTGATAAGTAGTGGAGTCGGTACTTCTTGCTATGCTTTTCTCTTTGCCACTGCTTAGAGCTCAAGATACTCGCCAATGGAGAAAATGAAAACTATCACTACAGGTGGCAATAAGGCATTGAATCTTTCCATGGCGGCAGTTTCTGCTTTATCTGTTCTATTCATCATTACAAACTATCTGTTCCCACTGCAAGGTTCACATATTCTTAACACATACTATCATGAGCTGCCAAAATGTCCACATTTGGGTAAACAACCACCTCCTAATTACAACACGTATGCACTTCTTCTTGAAACAATTATCAATGATGAGGTTTTCAGAAACCAATCAGTAGTCAAGATGCAACGTGCAGTTCAACATGACACTACAAGTTATGATAACGAACCAATAAATGTGGGCGACAATCTTAGTGAATTCACCAGATTTGAACTATGGCATGACTTCCTCAATAGAACCTTCCCAATCTTTCACAACTTAACGACCTTACATAAAGTCAATCATTTTGGACTTGTATACATTTGGCAGGGTTCAGATACTTCTTTGAAACCACTTCTCCTTATGGCACATCAGGATACTACTCCTGTTGATCCCTCATCTCTTGATCAATGGATATATCCACCATTTGATGGCCATTATGATGGGAAGTATCTACATGGAAGAGGTTCTGCCGATTGTAAAGATCTACTTATTGGTCAAATCGAAGCAGCTGAAGAATTGATGAAGACAGGATTTTCTCCAAAACGTACCATTATCTTTTCATATGGATTTGATGAAGAAATAACAGGAGTTAGAAATCACAATGCTAAATTTATTGAAGACATTTACGGTCCAAAATCACTTTATGCTGTGATGGATGAAGGTGGTGTTTCACTCATGGATATCGCAGGTTCTACTATGGCTGTTGTAGGTACTGGAGAAAAAGGATATTTTGATTTAGCTATTTCTATTGATAAGAAAGGTGGTCATTCTTCCGTACCTCCAGATCATACTGCTATTGGTATTATCGGTGATTTAATAGTTCAAATTGAAAACAACAAATTCCCAACTTACTTTGTCCAATCGAATCCAACTTTTTTCCAATATGTGTGTCTTGCTGAAAATTCAATAGACCTTGACCCACAATTAAAACATGATATCCTTTATTCACAAATTGACGATGAAGCCAATAAAAACGTCCGAAGTTTTATCAATCGTGATCGGCTCACCTCATATGCAATAAAAACAACACAAGCATTAGATATCATTCATGGTGGTGTCAAAGTTAATGCATTGCCAGAGTATGTAGAACTCAATATTAATGCAAGAGTTACTTTAGAAGAAGACATATCATTAGTGTTTGAAAAGTTTTTAAATGATGTCGAAGTCATTGCTAAAAAGTACAACTTAGGACTCACCATCTTTTATCCATACTCAAACCACACAGAAGTGGAATTGTATCCTCCTACTGAAAATGGTGTTTTATCCATTTGGCCAATTAATGTTCTTGAACCTTCACCAATAACACCTGTTGGAGACCGTAGATGGGAAATATTTGCAGGTACCTTACGTCACGTATATGAAAACCTTGCATATCCTGATAAATATAAAGATAACATGGTGGTTGTCTCACCTGGTTTAGGTACCGGTAATACCGATACAAAATTATACTGGAATTTAACAGACCATATTTACAGATATCGTCCAGGAGTTTTGCCCTCAGTTACAGCCAATTCTCATGGTATAAATGAGTACATTGAGTTTGATGGACATTTACAAATCATCGCATTTACTATTGAATACATCTTGAGTGTAGACGAAGAGCAAGATTAATCGAGATCAGTATTTCTAGTTATTATTTTGATCTATACCAGTAATTCTTCTGTTTTATCCTTATATTTAGGTTCACATCCATAGAGATGAACTTGATAGCCAAATATAGCTGCAAAAATAAAAGTCACAAAAGTTATTCCAACTTTACCTCTATTTGCATTAATAGCTTCTAATATTGGTAGGTCATTCTTCAACTATAATTCAAGCATACAGAATAAAGCACCGGTAGCATCCAATGCTATTTGAAGTTTGGAAATTCCATACATTGTCTTTCTTCTATAGTTATGTATTACTTGTGGAACATATTTAACCAAACTCATGATTATTTTGAAATACGCCAAATTTAAAGCAATTGTCAACACCCTGAACTCTTCAGCACCTAAAAACCAGTTTCCAGCCAAAAAGATTACAATGCCTAACAACATCAATTTTGTTAATCTATGTAGTTTAAAGTGTTTCCGCTCATTGTGGAATCCCCATATACTTTTACCAAAAATAATTTGTGATAGTAAAACAAATAATATAAAGAGGCCATGAAAAGCATAAAACAAATCAGCCTTTGACAATATTGGTCTTCTCCCATCAAACTTTGCCATAAATTGTGAAACAACATTAGGATTGTAAAGTTGGAGTAGTAATGAGACTGAATAACATAGATACCCTCCAATATTAAGACAGATATAGTCCACTGAAATAGAATCTGAAGTCCTCAACTTATAGTTTAGATAAAGAGTAGGATAAAAGGATAACCCCCAAACAATGGCATATATCCAGCCACATGCACTTGTCAATTGCATTTGAATTATGAACTACCTTTAACAACTAACTGAGAGCTGGATTCATTACCATAACATAGAGATTTGATTTGATTGCAACACGCGCATTTGTCGCAAACAGAATATCAAATTTCATCCATAACCATCGATCTGCTACAAATAAACCATCATACATTTAACTTTGATACACCTAATCTATCACTAAACACAGTCTTTCGTCAAAATGACAAAGGGACTATATGTTGTCAGCGATGCACTTGTTGACAGATCTGCATTGAAAAATAAACAGAACTACATTTCATGGTCTAGACAAGGTCACATTGCTTACATATTAGAACCAGAAAACGACGATGGATTCAATGGTAGGGAAGGCAATCTGCGACTGACATACATGGAATGTATCGATGGATTCACGTGGCAGCTTGCACCTCCAACCTTTCTTAATATATCTTCTATTTTAAATCATTCAAAATTTGATTCATCAATGCATTATAACTCGTTCACTTTCAACAAACCATTTCCTCCAACAACGTTTGTATTGTTCAGCAATACTGGATGGGATTTATTCACAGCAGATTCTGCTGGTGCCGTTACAATTTTAGTCACAGGGATTAAAAAGGTTACAGATCACAGACCTAATGAACATCTAGCTACAATGGAGGAGCTTAATGAAAACATCAAACAAGTACAATATTCTCGAAGTTCCTTCAATACATGTGAAGCATTTTACTCGGATTATCAAACAGACAACCAAAATGTACCTGGAAATACCATATTAAGTGCAAAATGGCTCAATTTGGATAAGATGGTAATCACCAATAATCCAGCCGTGAGAATTAAGCAGGATGCGAATAATCAAGTATTGAATGGATGTGCTTCAAAAATGGGTGCAGCTTCTGATGATACATATGGCTATTATTATAGATATAACATATCACAACACAAGTCATATGGGCCGTGCCATCCACTGCCAACAAAACAAGCATGTATTGTAGTACGAGAAAATGGTGAGGTATGTCTTTTCCATCAAGAAGATCATGGGATTGACTATGTAAAGGTTGTCAGAAACTTACCAGAACAAAACGGTGAATTTATTAGCAAGTGCAGTATAGGCTTTCTTGCAGATGGTAAAGTCGTCATTATTGCATACTATAGTGTATCCCAAAAACTCCGATTTTATGAAATTGAAATTGATTGGAGTTATTTGAAAGTTACAGCAAAAATGTTAGTTGATAACCCATCATATAAAGTACCTGATCAAGAGAAAATACCAGTCAACTTTGCTATCAAAAAAGTTATGGAGAAAAACGTCGATAATCTAGTCGATGGTTACAAAGTCACCAATGTTAATGCAATATCACCTACATACGAGGAAAACTCCAATCTTGAGATTCTTATCTCTCTGGAAAAGAATAGAATAAATGTAACGGATCCAGTGAACACTTTGATTCTTAGATACTCTCTAATGCATGTTCCGATGATCAAACAAATTCGACAAAGTTTCAAAGATATTGCTTCGAAAAATGGAATTGATGTCCTGACTCTTTCAGATAGTAGCTGCACTCTTAAATACATACAAAGACTTGAAATAAATGACTCTGTGATGTCAATTGAAACATTACATCTTGATATGTACATTGGTTTAACATTATCTACTGGTATTATCAAGTTATTTGATAGAGCAAATTTTAAAGAAATAGAAAATAAATTTTCAGCTTCTTACAAACATAAAGATCCAGAAGTTACTTTGCCAGAAAGTGTATCTACTCTTTTAGATGCTGGATTTGAGTTTCCCTCAATGCAAATACAGCCAGTATACTCTCACATATCCCCAAATCTATGCGCCTACGTTAGTTTACCAATAGACAAAAATCTTTTACAATTGAAATGTGCAGTTACTCAAAATGTTGACGAGCAATATTTGAAGAGAACTAAAAAGGGTTTAATGTTGTCCAAAGCAGCAGTCCTGGCCCTTAGACATACTACTGCTTGTTATTTTGGTTACTTTACTGATGATTTAGTTGCAACTATAAGGAACGATTTGGTAATTTTATCAAGGTTAATCAGTGAGTCTTTTGCATCTAGACTAAGAATATCTATTCTTCAAGAGGCACATAGAGCGATTAACCTCAATATTGATATTCCCCACAAACAATCAGATAAAATGACTCAGAGTCAGCCGTTACAGAAACTACTCATGCTACAACTTTCCTTAGGAACATCGAAAAATTGGAAACAAACGAAAAGTGGTAAAGTTGCGCTAGCTCTGGTGAATCTAAGGTATATCTCGTCCTCAGTTCTCTACACTTTGCATACAATATATTCTAATCTGCAAAGATTTGCTAGGAAAGGTTATCCAGCACTTGATACTTTAGTGAATGCAAAGATGCGTGAGGAGTGTATTGTTTCTGTGATTGGTCCTATGAGATGGTGTATGGACTATATTGTTTTACTTTCACAAGAATTAATGGAATTAGATAGTGCATTCAAATCACAAAACACAAAAAAGGTGGAAAGTTTAATCAATAATTCAATTGTGGCTCCTTTGATTTTGGGTAAAATACCAAGATCATTCCTTGTATCTTCAATTGCAAACATCAAACGTCTTTTTACATTCTTCCAGAAATTTATAGAAAAAATTGATCCAAATATTGCTGCAAAAATTACAGCAGAGAATCCATTAGGGGCATTTGATGTGGTGGAAGATATTTTGATGAACGAGGATGATTCAGTTATCCAGGTAAAATTTGCAGGTGATATATCTAATGATAAAATGATGGGTGTTAATTCAAAATCCACCAAAGCTATCATTACACAACCAACAGTTGAGGCATATTATAGAATTGGTGAAATGATAAAAAGATTACCTGTTTCTTTAACAATGTTTGAAAAGTTTTTAACTGATGCCGATGCACCACTACGTAATATAAAGCTTGATGCACCGATGTCATTGGCAGTTGAGCAACAAATTGTATGTCAAGGTCATGTTTCCAGAAACTTTATTGATACAATTCAGAAACTATGTGACGTTTTCGGTAAAACTGTTCTCGGATATCCAGGAACACGTGCATCTGATTTATATTTTTATGATGTTTCATGGTTGGGATTTGATATGTTGGATGATGAATTTGATGATGACCTAATGGATGTGGAAGTTGTCAACAGCTCGAAAGAGAATTTAGAAATGATTGATGCTGATAATGATATTACGAAGAAAAGTGACGAAGTTATACAGCCCTTTACAGATATTAGGAAAACCAGAGCTGAATATCACAAATTACTTACACGCAGTGTTCGTCATGGGGGTGTGGTTGACTACTTACGTAAGGAATGGGTAAGTCCTGATGATATTATGAAATGTCTTGGTGAGTACGATCGGAAAAATGGTTCGTCCACCACGACAACCATATCATCTCATACAAAAACAGCATACATGCCTCCATTGACATCGATGAACGAAAGGAAACCAATCTTGCGTAAATGTATTAGATGTGGTTTTATTTCGCTTGTCCATGACGAAGTTATGTTTGTGCCGAATAGTATGACATTCGTTGCCAATCCTGTCTTTCAACACTATCAGCGGGTTTGTATTTGTGGTGGATCATGGGCAAACTTGTAGTTTGTAATTCGCAACTTATTGTAAGCACTTATCTTATAAAACCTTCAACTTAGATATTATACCAACCTAATGGTACCAGCTAATATAATTCCTATCAACTAATTTGCCAGTCGGATCTATTGTTCGCTAAGATAATCCCAACGGTTTTTTCTTGAAATCTCGAATTTTAGCTAGACTGGTAAATTCGACCAGTTACTACATCACTTTTCAATCTGAATCTATTCATACCATACCCGTTTGCAAGAAAGTAAAGAATACTAATGGTTCGCAGGCAGTCTATCCACTCAGTTTCCTCATTAAATGTTGAAAGCAAAACTCCAAGTAAGACGCTTGAAAGAATCAACTCTAACGAAACCACCTCGCTGCTTTCGAGAACCATCACAGCTACATCGATAAACTCACAAGCCAGTGTGAACACAAGTTTCGAGTCAAACTGGTTACCGAACTCGTTTGTTATTTCTCAAAAGAAATACAATATCTCCTTGAAATTAAACAAAAATGAAATTGTTATGCTTCGTAAATCATGGGCTATTGTAACATCTACAGAAGCTAGAACTGATGATGACGATGATAGCTCTTTGAAAAGACTTAATTCTAGAACCAGTTCCATTGGTACAAATTCTTCTAGTCAAAGCATCAGTATTGCATCTGCAACTAACGCATCAACTTCTAATGTGAAGACTCGTCAATTCAATTCAGCAGATTTTTCTTCATATCTATTTTGTATTCAATTTTACAACAATTTATTATCTATGATACCAGATATTGAAAGAATTATTCCTAATATTAAACATCAAGCAGCATCATTTGCTGGTGTTATTCAAGTAGCAATTGATTCTTTGGAAGATTTATCGAAAATGAAAGAGTCTTTATTAAATCTCGGTCATTTACATGCAAGAATTCTTGGTATTGATGCTCCATGGTTCAAAACTATGGGTTATGCACTTATTAAGACGTTTCAAGATTGGTTTGGTAATAGTCCAGAATCATTTCCTTTGGAATTGGAAGAAGCATGGATCAAATTATATTGTTTTCTGGCAAATTCTATTTTACAAGGTGGTATTGATCCAGTCATTGAATATAATATGGTAAACAACAAGGCAAAAGATTTTACGAATGAGAGTATAAATGAAGAATACTTTGAAGAAAATGAAAATAACCTTCCCACCAGTACTGATAAGTTATATGGAGCATCATCATTAGCTGAAAGCGTTCTCAAGAAGAATGCCATTAATAGGACCCTTTCGAACCATTCATTTTCATCCTTTAGTCAACAATCTTCAACATCTACTCCACCACTCCCCTCTGCTCCAAGTCAAAAGAAATCATATATGTCTAATGTTGCAACTAAAAACATAAATAAGTTTGCAAAGAAGAGAGGTGAAAAGGAAGATTGTACAATTATGTAACAGCGAGGTATTATCATATTAACTAGAATCTATTTATAATCCAATAGTAAAGTACTAATCTATGATGTGTAATGATGATGCAGAATATTATGTATGTGAACTTTGTCCTGTTTAACAGAAACCAGTAAGTCAAGATTTGACATTTCGGAAAACATTAACTTGAAATTCCTCCAATATTCAGATATAAGCAGAACTTTATCAGCATCTCGAAGTTCTGTATCAGAATTTATATAACAATATCCAAAGCGCCACAATTCTGGTAATTCAAATATTATATTAGCAGCATCGAATACGTTTTCATTGAGTTGAGATTCAATAGATGATTTATTTTCAGATACAATGTAACAATCTAAAGTAAATGAGAGTTGGGTATTTGGGTTCAAAATTATTTGAAGAGTATGCATCAATGGGACAATTGTGGCATTTTTCAAAATGATTTTATTGAACAGCTGATAATTATAGGGATTGGCCAGAAATTTGTCACATTGAACGCTAAGAGACATTGGTTCTCGAATGAATGGAAAGTTAGAGTTATGTTTTAATACTATAGGTTTTGGAAATATTGGAATCTCGATGATTTGATTAGTGTATTTGAGACGTTTTACCTCGCCCATTGGTGTGCGGAGCTGTTGCGATAAGGATACAGATTGTTCTCTCAGCATCAATTCATCTATAGTTTTACATTTGACAGTGAAAATCAAGTTTAAAAGATCCTGGATTGATTTGATAAGAAATGGATTTTCAACATGATAAAGTGGTTGATTTGAATTGTGATCCAGAATGTGAGAATTCAATGTAAGACACGAACGAGTACTCCTGAGTGACTCCCCAAACACTTCATAAACATCATTATCTCCCTTTCTTTTTGACATTGAAGATTGAGTTGACAAAATAAGGATCGATATTTATCAAGTTTTCAATATTTAAAAGCTACAATAACTGCAAAGATTTAACAACTGATCAAAAAAATAGGGTGGCTCAGCTTTTCTAATCAATTCTCGTTTTCAGTCAAATCATGCTCCTCATCTGCATAAAGATACTGTATAAGGTACCGATAAATGAACTCTAGGTTACTTCTTTTAGGAGGAGATTTTATTGATTTTTGTATATCTTTAAGTGATAGTTTAAAGTTGCAGTTTTCAATTTTTGAGTAATTAACAATCTCCCTAAACACGGTTAAGACCCACGATTCAAGTTGTTGGTAGTTTTGCTTCATTTCATAGATTTCAGTTTCTTTGCTCTCTAGCTCTCCTTGAAGACTAGAAATATTATTTTGGTAGCATTGTGATTGTAGTGATTGAATATAATGGAAAGTGTCTTCGATGTTTGAGATTACACTTACTTTCTCATTGTTTTTCTCGATTATTGAATTAACCTTTTCTGTATACAAAGCAACTAAATCATGTATCTCATTATAGCATTTTTCAGCACTTTCTGTCTCAGATTGTTGCATTGTTAGTTGAAAAGTATTTAACTCGTGCAAGAGGGAAAGCGTAATATTCTGTGATCTTTTCATATTGTTATAACTTTCCTCCACTTGTTGAAGTAAAGTATCTGACATTTTTTGAAACACTTCTTGTTTAGTATCATGTGAGGAGATTGATCTGGTGCTTTCAACCTCGTCATCAGCATACACGTTGGAAGTCGACTCTTTGGAAGAGACAATAGAAGGGTCAATGGAAGCCACTTCATCAGTTTGAGTAAAACAAGTGTTGTTTTCACTGTTTTCATATTTTTTAGTGACCTTATCAGCTACAAAAAGTGGTTTAGTGGATATACTTTGACTCTGCAAGCTGTTAATGGTATTCGAAAGGTCGGTACCAAAGCTGCCTCGCCGTATATTATTACTCTTCTTATCTTTTAACATGTTTTCAGTATTAGTTACAAGATTGATCAATCAAAATGTCTAAAACTTATGAAACCAAAAGTAGCAAAATTTGCTGTTGCCCTAATTTCCCAAAGTAATCTTGGAAATGTAAAAATTATTTGGCATAGCACATAACCCTTCAAAGTAATAACGCTTTTATATGACAAACTCACATTTGATATACCCTTCTAGAGTTGCCAGAAATCTTCTTAAAGCCATAAAAACAAGTTGGACCCTTCTGTGGCTTCCACTTTGGGTGTATCCTGCACATGACAAGAAAGAGTGTCGTGGGAACTCGCTTACGTAAGCTGCGACGCGTCAGCTTTTTCCAATTTGCGACAAAAAAACGCGTCGTGGGGCGACAGGTCACAATTCTGTTTCCGTATAGGGTAATAATTGAAACGCGCAGGGGTTATAGTTTCATGTATTTTATCTTCAAACTTGTCAATTCCGGCCGTGTTTGCTACACTGATTTAACCATCCAAAGCTTTGATTATACAATCCAGGTAACAAGTGCTTGACTTCCGAAATTCATGCTGTCCTCTGCTTTCATACAGGTCAATAACACACGCCAACTGAATCATCCCCAAGATACTTTGGAATCTCAAGCTTCGATTACTACTAATTCTGTAACAGATGATTGCGATTTTAGGACAATAGATATATCCTCTTCAGCTCAAACCAGTACAGTATCTCCACAAAAAAGCAGTTCACATAATATGTCGAGAAGTCAGCAGAATGAGGAAGCTGAAGTGAATTTGAACTCATTTTCATTCTATTCAGGTCCAGCAGCAAACGAAAAAGATCATATATCAAGATTCAGAAAATCTTTGGTTTTATCTAATTCTTTCAATTCAATTTCCTCTTTACCAACTCCTGATACAAGCGTTTCCGAAGTTTACAAAAATATTCAACCAAATGAAGAACCAACGAAAAATCTAGGCATGGTGATTAGTCCTAGTATGAGAGCTTTAAGTGATATTCTAACATCCAAGGTTTCTTTAAATAAATCTGCAACTAATTTGCAACAAAGTACCATTCGTGAAGATGAAGAAGAAGATAACTTTTTCTACGATTATGAATACAATGGAGCAACTGATACAGAAACAATCTTACCTCCAGTTGCAACTACTCAACAACCAATTTCCTTGATTGATGATGTTTTTCTACCGAAACAATCTGCTTCTTCTGAAACACTTCAAATTAATATTCCATCGGATAAGTCGATCCAAGGCGATTTAATTGATCTTTCTAGTCCACCTGCATCCCAAAGACAGTATAACTTAGCGTCTCCAGAAAAATTTGTTGATTCATTACCTAGTATCAACCAAGATCGTTTGAATAACGCGAGTTATAACGACATCTACGAATCATTCTTGCCTACTGATCATTTTGACAAAGAGACACCATACACTGAACAGAAACCTTTAGAGCAAAACATCAATTTAGCTTCAAAAAGAGTTTCAAAACGGTTCTCTACTATTAGTGATGTTAATTTTAACGAGTTTCAACTTCAGTCACCAGCTATTTTGTTCAATGATCCTTTAGAGTCGAATCACTTTGTTCAACCTACATTGACTAAATCTTTATCGAAGTTAACAATACACAGCGAAACTATCAGTTTTGACCATGAGAATTTCTTGAATGACGAAAATGCTGAAATGAATATTAATGAAGAAGATTCTGAAGAATTTAGTTTTATTCCAAGTGAAACAAACACCATTACCAATCAACGCAATATAGGTGAAGATCAACATGAAAGACAAACATGCAGTAATGATCGTATAGAAGCAGAATACCCAACGCAAAAGACTCCGAAACAGCTAGTATCATCAACATTTACTCAAACCACACCAAAAAGATTCTCCATTGAATTTGTTTCTGAGAAAGATGACAAATCCCCTTTTTTGAACGACTATTTGAAAACAATCAATTTATCTCAGACAAAATCTCCACAGTTGAATGATACAGATACAATTATACCAACTGCTTTGGGTATCTCAACTATTTTGACTCCAAAACCAGACGCACCTACTATAGCTGAAAAGAATGAAGTTCTCCCTACTCCCGATAAAATCCCAGATCTTGCAAATGAGGATCTGCTAGTAACAAATATATTGAACAGTTCGCCAATAAGAAATACTTCCCCTACTTTTGAAAACTACAAGAATTCCCCAACTGCTAGCCCAAAGCGGAATGTTATTAAATTATCAAATCAATTTGAATCTAAAAACCCCTCATTAGATCAATCATCTCATGCTACATTGAAACCTGCAAAACCTAAATCAAAGTTAACCTTCAAAAGTTTTTTCAGCAAAAGTACTGACAACCTTACTCAGCCAGACAAACATAAGAAAAAATCTCCATTAATACCATCATCTGAAAAATTTCAACGCCCAAAATCTTTCAATTTTACTTCTAAGGAACCTACTCAAGCAACGAATAATGCAACTTCCAAGAAAGAAAAAACAAAGAGTTTAGGTTTACTGTCTGGATGGAAACGGAAGAGTTTAGGTTTCAATAAGGAATCAACCAAGGAACATACTGCAACAGTCAAGAGCTCAAAATCTTCTAATAGTATATTCTCGAAATCTCATTTCAAAGCACAAAGTACTGCTAGTTTACCTGTTTTATCATCACCTATACAGGAATCCAATGAAATTGATAGTCCAAAATCACCACATAGACATTCTAAATCCACAACAGAAGTGTTCAGTAAAAATTTACCTGATTTACCACCACCTCATTTGGATGATACATCATTGTTAGAGAGGTACGGCTTTGTGGATGGTTCAGAAAGTAAAAGCCCAATTTTTTCACAATCTCCGGAAGTCAAGTTTGAAAGGTTTGATGCTCACAAAGATTTGACAACGGTAAAGGAAACAATAAGTAAGAGATCATTAGAAAGTGAAACTCCTCCAATGGATCTGCCTCAACCTCAGTCTGCAACTTTTGCTGAAACTACTCCAACTTTTGAGCATAATGCATTTGATCCTCCAACTGAAAGGGTTACTGTTAACACGGACAACGTAAATAGTAGCAGCGTCTATGATACTACTAATGAGGCTGAAAATCCAGCTAATAGATATGATGATGAACTGTCATTTTTCAAACCACCACAGAAATTAGGTACCCCAAAAGTTGATTCTTATAATGTACAACCACTTAATGAGGAATTGATGATGAAAACTCCAACACCACTAAGTCCTTCAATATCCGTTGTGGAATCATTTGTACAAAGTCCGAACAAATACCACATTGGTGATGATATGTTCCCTAAAAGTCTAGGTCGTAACGAAATCGAATCAATTGTCAGTTTGGAAAGATCGAGGTCATTCAGATCAGTGAAGTCACATCAACAAAATAACACTGGTTTGAATCACAAAAACTCGATCCTCAGAATGGTTCAAAACACAAGTGATCAATTTAATGAAATTCAATTACCTGATGGAATGGTTGTAGTGAAGAGTCCAACAGTTGATCAATTTTCAATTTTAAGCAGACCAAGTCGAAAATCGAGTATTTTAAAAAATTCAGTTCGTAGCCAAAACTCTCCACATAATTCTCAAAGATTTTCAGTTGATCGCAAATCAAGTTCAATCAGGAATTCAGTTAGCTACAATAGTATAACATCCTCAGCATTAGATGATGAATTTAATGATTTGATTGACTTGATTCATTTTGGTGATGATGATAGTCAANCAAGGGTGAATGATCACTGCTGTTTGAAGATGCTGTGTCGGAAATGATGGGAGTTAATGGTTTTAGTGAAGAGTCCAACAATCGATCAATTTTCAATTTTAAGCAAACCAAGTCGAAAATCGAGTATTTTAAAGAATTCAGTTCGTAGCCAAATCTCTCCACATAATTCTCAAAGATTTTCAGTTGATCGCAAATCAAGTTCAATCAGG
>SELW01000349.1:0-81650 GCA_004931855.1 Pichia inconspicua
CATAGCTATAGGGACTTGGCTGAAACCCGTGTCACATCAATTCCTACTCCACCTTCATCTCATCGGGAAAATCTAAGAACTATAAATAATCAACAGAGAAATCTTCAATCACAACAAGATGTAGACTCCTTTATTTCCCAACAAACGCCCAGAAAACTGAAATCTGCCTTGAAAAATAGTAGCTCTTCAGTTAGCTCATCAAACTATGGAGATTCACAACATCGTTTATCCCAACACTATGTAAAACAATACAAACAAACACCTCGTCTATCCCAACCCGTAACTAGAAATCCTGAACATACACAAGAAGAAATTTATGCTATGGCTATGAAAGCAGCAGAGAAGAAAGTGTATGGAGATCGGTTGAATCAAATATACGTTCAGCCTCCTTTGAAAGAAGATGTCGATGCCGCAACTTTACAAAATACTTTAAATAATGTCCAGACAACGTCCGGGACTTATCAATCTTCCCATCCTGGTGAACAATATACCTCAAATGCATCAGGTTTAGGATTCAAATTACATTCCTTACGTGATTCTAAAGATGTAAAGTCTGCTAAAAGAAGTGAACGCCAAGATTCAAGTAAGAAAAAATTCTTCAAAAACGAACAAAAAGCACAGAGAAAGAAATGGGAGGAAGAGCGTCGTGCAATTGCTAATACCAGCAATCCTATTACTGAAAAAATCAGTGAAGACATTGAAAATTTGGTGAATAGAATGCCAATTGACCCTGCTGTTGAATCTGAGTTGCAACAACAACAACCACGACAACAAAGCGAAAAGCACAAATCAAGTGTTCTGTCAAACCTGGAAACATCGCCTAAGAAAAGTAAGTTTGGTATTTTTAGGTTGGGCAAAAAGAAGGAACCATCTCCAAAACAACATAAAAAAAGCTCATCAGTTGTATCTCAAGATTCTTCTAGGTCAACATCTTCAACATCTAAAAAGAAGCTATTTTCTTTTGGTAAAGTTGAAAAACAAAATGATACTGCTGACTTAATCATGCAAGTGAAACAGGCAAAGCCATCTTCAGAAGAAAACCTCCCCTCTGAAGCGACTGTGGTGAGGGAAGAGCGGGTCGCAGTTGCAGATGGCCCAATAGCAGTTGAAAATATGGAAACTATCCCCGAACATCAAATCATTCAACATGAGGTTGTTACTCATGTTGATATTCCTGTTGAAGTACCGCTAGCTGATACAGCAGCAACCACCGAGTCATCTGGTGATGAACCATTGCCATCAAATGCTCATGTAAATATAGTTGCACAAGAAGAAGTATATACAGATGCTGTTACTGGATTGGAACCTATCATTGCTGATGATTCAAATGCAGAAAATATTCAGGGCACGCTTTTGAAGGCAACACATGTTTCCAAAAATTCCAGCAATGTTGAACATGCTGAGTCAAAGAACACCTCAAAATCGAACAGTAGAAGCGGAAGCAAACTTCTAAGGTTTTTCAATTTATAAAATAAATCTGATTGTATATAAAGGCGCTAGTATATGTATATGGGTAATAGTTTGTATTTTTAAATCTACAAAATAATAGAGTATCCACAGTATGGAACACTATATTACGTGTTTGAGCTTAAATTTGCTTGCTTTGAAACGTTACGCGTTAAATTTTAGTGAAGCTCGCCATAATTTGAGTTTGAAAGAATAATTTAAGCTCACGTTAAATATCTTTGGCGTCAATTGATAAATCTTGATATATTTCCAATTTTGTGACTATCATTATGACGATGGAAGAATTAAGCAGCATTAGCACTATAACTGCGAAAACTTTGGCTTTGCATTGGCATGAAGGTGGGGCTGCAATTTATAGTTTATGCACGCAACCTGATTCGTCTTGTCAATCTCAAAATGGACAACATTTGGAAAGATTGGTAACTGGCGGTGGTGATAACAATGCACGTGTTTGGAATATTGTTAGAAATGAAATCGGGGAAGTAACTGGAGTAGAGTATCTAAGTACAATCACTAAACATACACAAGCTGTTAATTGTGTCAGGTTCAATAATACAGGGGATCTTTTAGCAACAGCTTCAGATGATGGATCAATTATGATATGGGAGAAAAATGAGCAAATTGTACGTGATTTTGGAGTAGATGTGGAAGATGATATCAAAGAAAGTTGGTCGACAAAGATTGTTTGCTATTCCAGTAACATGAGTGAAATATACGACATTTCTTGGTCGCCTGATTCAAAATACATTTGCTGTGGATTAATGGACAATGTTATACGTATATTTAACATTTCAACAGGAGCTTTAGTGCAACAAATAGCGGAACATAATCATTATGTTCAAGGTGTCACTTGGGATCCTCTTGGTGAGTTCATTTGTTCACAAAGTGCAGATCGAAGTGTTCACTTTTATCAAGTATCATATAACGACGACAGCGCATTGACAATAGGACCGAATGCAATGTACAAAAGTATCAAGAGTGAAGTAGTTGCATCAACAACCCATGAGAGTCTATCAGATGAAATAATACAAACACCAGCCAATATGAATACCGAATCAACAATTGGAACACCACTTAAAGTAGGTTCAAATACTTTATCAGCTACAAATCAACGACAGCAACATTTGTACCACAATGAAACACTTCCCTCATTTTTTCGTCGACTTACATTTTCACCAGACGGAGCTTTACTAGTATCAACCAGTGGGATACACAAGAATGAACAAGGTCAAGAGAGAAATACAGTGTGGGTTTATACAAGAGCAGGGATTATGAATCATCGTGGGCCTATTGCACATTTGCCTGGTCTACGTAAACCAGCTATTGCTGTACGATTTAGTCCGATAAAGTATAAACTGCGAGAAGATATAGAACCTGTATTTGCGTTCCCTTATCGTCTAATTTTTGCTGTTGTGACTCAGGATTCGATTGTTTTATATGATACACAAAGCAAAGGTGCCATTGCCATCGTAACAGGATTACACTATGCTAATCTCACAGATGTTGCCTGGGCAAGCAGTGGTAAGACATTATTTATTTCCTCTGTTGATGGGTTCGTTAGTACAGTAAACCTTGGCGACAGTATCGCTACCTTGTATACGTGAATTATTGTTATTGTCAGATTCTGAGAAAATTTGGTCTTGATAAAACTTTAGTGTAAAGTTCATCAACTTTGTTTTTACGGAATCAATGATGATCGAAGTTAACAAAAATTCAAAGAGGGCCGTCTGAAATTATTCATTACAACTAGCATAGTAATTATATTCTCTCCATCAACCAAATAGTACTCTTGCGGCAATTCAATATGCCATTTCAAACATTGATGTTATGTTATCTTTGATAAGCAAAACGGATAAACCTAATCAATCAATACTACTGTAAATGGTGTTTTCATTATATAGTTGCTCGTCAGCAGCATAACACATGGAGTAATGGCAAGCAAATATTACAGCTTAAATATATATTTATATGTACATGAAATAATGTAATTAGTTTTCGATTGTGAGACCAGCTTCTTTGATCTCTTTAACTTTGTCAAAGTTAATTTGGTCTAAAATTTCTTTGGCGCCTTTACTTATCAACTTCTGTGCAAGTTCATATCCTAAATCGAGTGCATCTTGTGGGCAAGTTATTTCTTTCTCAAGGACATCCTCTACACTTTGACTACCATCGACGCTTAAAACTATTGCTTTTAATTGTAGAACATTATCTTTCAATGTGGTCCATACACCTACGGGAACTGAACATCCTCCTTCCAAGGTTCTCAATAAACTTCTTTCAGCAACACACTTCCAGGTTGTTTCACGACATCCAATAACACTACATAAAAGTCTCATTTGGTCATTGTTCTTCTTAATTTCAATACCAATAGCACCTTGACCAACTGCATGATACATTTCATCGCTGTTGAGATATTTTGTGATTCTATGCTCAAAGTTACAACGAATAAGTCCAGCTGCTGCAAGTATGATACACGCATATTCTGAATCATCTGCATCTAGTTTGTTCAGTCTGGTATGAATGTTTCCTCGCACTGACTTGAAAACAAGATTTGGGTAATTTCTTTGAATTTGTGCTGATCTACGAACAGATGATGTACCAACAACACTTCCAGGTGGCAACTCAGCAAGTGATTTATAAATCGAATTTGCTTTCATAACAAGGGCATCTCTTGGATCTGTATAAAAAAATGTTAGTATTCTATTTGCGTATTAAATACATGCTCCTTATTGTAAGCTGATTGTTCAATGGCATACCTTCTCTGTTGATAATACAACCCAATTCAAATTCATCTGGTAAAACGGTGGGCATATCTTTCAACGAATGTGCAATCAAATCAATTTGTTCAAACTCGCCAACATCCTCTAAAAGTAGAATCTCTAGTTCCTTCGTCCATAAAGCTTTTCCTCCAAATGAGTATAGTGGTCTATTTTGAACTTGATCACCCAAGGTGGAAACTTTTGTAATCGTTGATTTGAGGTTAGGGTAGTATTTTTGAATAGTTTCAGAAACAATTACGGATTGCTTGACTGCTAGAACTGATTTTCTTGAACCTATTTTCACAGTGTTATTCTTCAAAGTGACGTTTGGTATTGGAAGGTTGGAATCATGATCAAAAACGTTAGGTATATAAACTAGATGTGACATTTCGATCTTTGTAATGGATGAACAAAATGATACTTATATAAAACTTTGATAAAGTTCGACTAAAAACCACCATAATCAAAAGCGTGGTAACATGGTACAACTTGAAAAAGTTGAAAAGTTTGTTGCTCGCTAAGCTATCGATCGATGAAAATTTCAGAGCTTGACGATCTCTCCATAATTCAACTTTGTCAGCTTAATGTTAAAAAATTTTCCCATTTATATAAATAGATATATAGTGGCTAATTGGTAAATGTTCTTAACGATGATTTACTCATGGTAGGTATGTTGAAATACTTCAATCATTGAATCGACTTAATTTGTAATCCCCTCACCGCAATTAAAACTTTGACCAATCATGAACTAGCAAAAATTGTCTGAATAGACCTTGATTCTAGATTTCTATGAACAAAAAATAATGGCATCTTCTTAGACTATTTGAAGAGAATGGTCACACTAAATTGATGCTGGTTTGTTTGCCATCTTTCTTTTTGCAGTACTCCTGATTCGGGATATGAATAACTGCGAGTTTCCATCTAAATTCCAGATTTTTCATAATATATACAACAAGCTTTTGACTCAAACCAGCTGTTTTTTCCTCAATAATGGTCCCTTCTTTAGCCAGGGAATATGAAAATAAGCTCAAAAAGCTAGAAAACTCAAAATTGATTAATGACAGCACTAGAATACTTGATACTGCTACTGTATCATCAATTCGATGTTTGGGGTTGGGATCAATAACTGTTTCATCGCAAGCCATGTATCAGTTATGTTTCATTTCATTGATTAAAAACCATTTAGAGAAGACTCATCATAATTCAGAGATCAGGGTTACACTTTGGGACCCTGTGTTCACAGATGAGGAGACATCATTTTTGAAAAATGAGTTTAATTACATAGTTGATGAAAAAGAGCCATTACGTACTGAAGATACACTATATTTCATGCCCCACTTCCCCATTGTCGCTTTGGAGAATATCATCACAAAACATAAGCCTCGTTACATTTTTAGTAATAATCTTTTAGTTTATACATTCAAGTTCACTGACACAAAATACTTCGAGCTGTATCCTAATTGTGCAAGAATTGTAAAACTAATACAAAGCGAGCTCAAAAACAAACCGAAAGAAGAGAATCAAACATCTGATTTTCAAATAGTCTCAAGAAAAAAGAAGATTTCAAAACGAACACAATACGTTCCAAAAACAGTTCATTATGATTTTGAATCTGCGTACTTTGCAAATGTAAACTTCATAGAAGTATCTGAGGGAAATAACTCGGATAGACCATGGTCTAATGCCTTCACTGACTTGGCCTTTTTTGAGATTATTTCCAAAAACAAATAATACTTACTTAATTACAATAGAGAAATTGTTACGATCCTTTCCGGCACGTATTTCCTTCTTTTTCAAAATAAATTTTGTGTCAATGCTTTTACTACCATGCCACTCCAAAAGCCAGTAAGCTAACTTTGAAGTTTTACGAAATTTAAGTTGCTTGAAACCTAGTTTTGAGAATACAAGAGTAATGAGTGGCAGATCACAGTATCTAGAGTTCTCCACGCACGGCAATGGCAATACCACAAAAAGTAAGCTTTTTCCATCTAATGTCGGTTCTTTCAAAAAGCGGCAAATCCTACGTAGCATCTCTCCCCTTTTCTCAGGAGTAGGGACAAAATTTAAAACTAAAGAGCAACTCACCAGATTGAATCTTTCTGCTGTACTTTTAGGTTCAGGCATTTTCAAAAAGTCCTGCTTTATGATAGTTCCAGGTTCCTGACTATGTAGGTCTATACGAGTGATATGTTTGAATAGTTTTGATGTCGTAATCTCATTTTCAGAAGAAAGACAGCCAATTTCGAGAGCAGTTGCATTCAAATGATTCCAGTTGGTCTCTCTTATCCACTTCACAAGAAGTTTACTTGAGTCACCTCCCCTTTTTCGATCTTGTCCTAATGTACTGGCTGTTTGATACGCTTCAATACCACCTCGTTTCGTAATTTCAGCATCTAATTTTGCTAGAACTTTAACAATATCTTTAAGTGAAAGGTCATTAGATATTTTGTCGTTATTATTTGGATCAATAACAGATTCGGGGGTTTTGTTGATTACCAAATTTTTCCATCGTGAATCCCACTCCTGACAATATAATTCATTGAGAAAAGGGTCATGTTTGATGTAACTTTTATAGTTATCCTCTAGTGCGCCTTGATTGTCTTCATCCCAATCAAGGCGAGTCTTCAACTGCTCCAGTATTGTACTTTTGTATTTTGATAGAACATGAAATCTGCGAATGAGCTGGCGAGCACGCAATGGCTTCAACGTCTTGGGAACTTTCTTTATGAAATTATCACCTAAGACAGATCGCTTTGATATCAGTGAACTTCTTTTGGAAGCTTTCTTTGTCATTCCTAAACGAAACCTAGCAGATCAATATTCGTTTGTACTGCGCTTCTTCAACTCATGAACACGCACATGGTGGTCTTTCATTTTAATTGAAGCGCCATAATTTATTTTTCAAGTAAAGATCGTGCCCTGAAAACTTTTTAATAAATTTTCAGAGCATCACAACCACACATTTTTATGTTTTCTTTTCAAGCAAGCTTGAGAACAATATGGTCAGTGAATTTCAAAAGAATCAAATACTCAAACGGAAAGCTTTGTTGGGAAAAAAAAAAAGTAAAACCCCAAAGGTAAAAGATGATCAAAATAAGGAACGTCCTCTCCTCGAAGTGAATGCAAGTGAACTCAATTGGAAGCCAGTGGAGATTCCCGACACATTGGATGATTTTGAAGGATTCTATGGATTAGAGGAGATTGAAAATGTTGATGTCAAGGTTGTCAACGGTACTGTAAAGTTTCTTACTACAAACAAGGATAACAAAATTACTCGGAAAGAAGCAGAGGAAAAAGAAAATCGTATCCCTGATGGTCATTTTGAAGTAGACATCAGTACATCTGACAAAGAAAACTTGACTGATTTGATTAGTGATGCTGAGAATAGTGATGCTGGGAATGATGATGATGAGGAGGAGGAGGAGAATGGAGAGGATAGTGAAGATATTGATGTGGATGATGATGACGATGATGATGATAAGAATAATAGATTGATTGTTGGTGAAAAAGACAAGACATTGAAGCAACACACTGATGTATCTTCCACCAAGCAGGCCTACCCTGAAAGAAACAAACGAAACACCACCTCTCCTTGCAACAAAGTGGATGGTATCACTAAATTGATTGAGTCAAAGGATGAAGACGATGAATTGAATATACCAGTCATACCCGAAATGCATAAGGAGGAATCAGAAAAGTCCGAGAGACAGAAAATGAAATTATCAGTTGAAAACTCTTTAACAACTAACACCTTTTCGAAGGCTCTCGAAGTCCTTCTACCTGAAGAAGAAGCCGATTTACCTGATTGGGAAGAGCTGAATTTATCTGCACCTACTTTAACTGCTTTGAATGAGTTAGGTTTCACCAAACCTACTGAGATTCAAAAAGGCTCTATTCCTATCTCTCTTCAAGGTAAAGATGTTATAGGTAAAGCAATTACTGGTTCTGGTAAAACATTGGCTTATGGTATCCCTATACTTGAAAAATCTTTGATAGAACTGGAAAGCTCCAAAAGATTACCTACAAAGTATCAAAAACATCCCACAGCGTTGATTTTTACTCCGACTCGTGAACTTGCCACACAAGTTACTGATCATTTACGCAGTTTGTTCAAGTACAGTCCATTCAGTGACAAAACAGTCATGTCACTGACTGGTGGATTGTCCATTCAAAAGCAAGAACGTCTTCTCTCATATGGTCCCAAAGTTCTGGTGGCAACACCAGGAAGATGCCTAGAAATTCTTGAAAAATCTAAAGATTTAGCCGAACAACTTGCTGCTATAGATATCTTAGTATTAGATGAAGCAGATAGAATGTTACAAGATGGGCAATTTGATGAGATGAAGAAAATACTTGAGATTCTGCAAAATTATAGACCAAAAGAACTACCATACTTTGGAAGAAAATGGCAATCTTTGGTCTTTTCTGCTACGTTTTCGAGAGATCTTTTTGGTAAACTGTCGAGTAATAAAGCAAACCCAAAAAAGCGGAAAAATAATGATGATGACACAGAGATAAAAGAAGTTTTAGAAATTCTAGGTAAGAAACTTAAATTTAAGGGCCAACCCCAGTACATTGATGCCAATCCAACAGAGATGGTTGCTAACAAAATTGTTGAAGCTATGATTCCTTGTTCTCCAATGGAGCGTGATTTGATGCTTTATTATTTCTTGTCTATTTTTCCCGGAACGACCTTAGTTTTCACCAACTCTATTGATTCTGTTAAGAGACTTGCACCAACATTGATGAACTTGGGGATACCTACTGTTTCAATTCATTCTTCTATGGTTCAAAAGCAACGTTTGAGAGCTATTGAAAGGTTTAAACGAAATTGTGAAACTACTAAAAAGGATAAAATTGCGTCTGTTTTGATTGCCTCGGATGTCGCTGCCCGCGGTTTAGACATTGATGGTATCCAGCATGTTGTTCATTATCATCTTCCGAGGACTGCTGATACTTATGTGCATAGATCTGGTAGAACTGCAAGAGCCGGAAACGAGGGTGTTTCTGTTGCTCTTTGCTCTCCTCAAGAGGCTTCGGGACCTTTGCGTAAATTGAGAAGTGTTTTGACAAATAACTCAAAGGTTGAGGATTTACGTGCTATTGAAGTTGATTCAGATATGCTTGATCAATTAAAGTATAGATTGGATCTTGCAGCGAAAATTGCACAAGCAGAGGTTGCTTCTCAAAGTGTTCAGAAGGAACAAAGCTGGCTAGACAAGGCTGCAGAAGAGTTAGGGGTTGATGACATTGACGAGTTTGAAGATGACTTTTTGAAAAGAGACCGTAAGAGGAAGGAAGGTAAGACGTTGGATAAGCATAATATTAAGATACTGAAAGCTCAGTTAAGAGAGGAGTTGAAAAAGCAAATCAGGAAATCTGGACGGAGATCTTACATTGCAGGGGGTATTAACAATATCGCTCAACTATTACTAAAAAATGAAAGTAAAGGTAACGTTGTTAGCTATCTACAAAAAGATGCATTAGAAGAGTTAAAAGATAAGAAGAAAACGAAGAAAATTAGAAGTTGAAGCATTTTGCTTGAAACTTGTTTAAAAGCAGCCAGTTGAAAACAGAACCTTTAATCCACTAGCTATATATGTATACCTTATATAATAACTATTTAATCTGAATCTGAGTAGAATTCATCATCATCATCTGACATCAACTGTTCGAAGTTGACCTTATATCTCAAGAGAGCACCAATACCACCAAAACCTCTACAGAATTGTGCACCTTCTGATGATCTATCCGTGACAAACTCAACCGTAGCACCATAGTTCTTATAATTTTCAGCCAACCACTCAAGGAATGGCATATCAGAGACAATTTCCAATTCAGATCCATCTTTGTCAATAAGTAAATCATCTCCTTTTTTATTTGGGTTTACAATCTTAATAATTTCATCACCTTCGCTGTTTTTTAGTGTGTATCTGACTTCTTCTAAACCTTCCCAAACAATAATTGTTTCACATGCACCTAAATCTAATGCTTTTAAAGTATCTTCAATACCATAACAAAATTTTCCTGTATCCATTGAGATTTCATCAAAATATTGAGTGATCAATTTCTTTTCTTGAATAAACTTAACATTTGATAGGGCTTCTGCAGATAATTCGATGGCTTGATTGAAGCCATTCTCACCACCATAAGAGATATCAACAATTTTGATAATTTTTTGTTGTAATCTTAGATCAAACATTTCAGATTTGGATAATTCAGTTTTGAAATCTGCAGAACCTGCCAAAACTAAACCCTGAACGTTAACCTTATCATTAGTAATGAAACATTGAACTGCAGTCTCGGCAACTTTTCTAACATAATTATGTCTCTTTTCGTCTCTCAATCTAGAGAAACGTAATGCGGATTGACCACCTCTACCATGCTTCTTCGGTAAGTCGACTGTAAATTTATGTATAATCTCCCTGGTATTACCAGATAATGCACCAAATAGAGCCCCGTTACCATCCATGACAATGAATCCATATCTATCATCAGATTCCAATAACTCAGCAAGCGCTTCAACATGGAATTTGTTATCACATAAATAAAGAGAAGTATTGATAGGTTTGAAAGGCTCAAACGCAATTGTCAGTTTTTTTTCTTTTCCTTCGTCTGTCAAAACTTCACCACAATAAACAACTAAACCATTTTTCGGGACATTCGTAAATTGTTTCAACTTTTGTTGGGTTGAAGTAATAGCCGATAAAACAGAAAGTCTATTCACTCTGGATTTGATGTTAGATGCAGTACCGTATTCTTCGGTTAACATTTTTTGAATCAATGGAATTTGTCCCTTAGGTGGTATAACCAATGAAATGATCGAAGTACCATTACCACGTGCTTGTTGAAGGGATTTAATCAATTTCTTGACTTTCCACATTTCCACATTTTTCTCTGCCTCGTCCATCTTTGTTGTCTGGTTATTAAATGAGTCTAAATATTATTAAAGGGAATAATTGTGAATAATTTAGACTGTTTAATCTTATGTCTCTGAATACATCTTCACGAATTTCTCACAAAAATTTTTCACCAGGTCGGGCGAAGCAGTCCTCGAAAGCTAACTATTTTAGATTATACGTTAACTTGAATTCCAATTTGTTTTGGCAAGTATATATTTATTACTCACAGAAGGCGAACTACAACTGACCACAGAAACTTAACACAAAACTGCTGAATCTATTTTGTAACCATGACAGATCAGACTATTGATGAGACAAGTAAAAAATTTCCAGCATTGACATTGAAACAAGATCAAATACCACTCCAATCACATAGGGTGACGGCTACAAATACTGAAGCAAATGACATCCTGAGCGAGAAAAAGCTTTCTAACAAGGAACTCAAAGAATTGAAGAAAAAGGAAAAAGCTGCTAAGCGTGCTGCTGCAAAGGCGACATTGGATGGTGAACAGTCTACTCAAACCGATTTCAAGCTTAATCATAAAAGTAATAATAACATCAAAGACAAACAGACAAAAACTGTGACACATATCAAGAAACAGTTGAATGATGCAAAAATTCATGATCCTAACTTGAAAACACCTACAATGTTTGGACATTTAGAAACAAGGGAAGAACGTATTTCAAGTACCCCTAAAATTGCTAATATTGTACATCCTTCTATACTATCTCTAACATTGAAAATCTCAACATATAAAATTGTGGGATCTAGTGCAAGATGTATTGCTATGTTACGTGCATTTCAAGAAGTGATTAAGAGTTATAAAACTCCTGAAGGGACCAGTTTACAAAGACATCTAACTGGTCATTTGAGTCATCAAATCGAGTATCTTAAAACAGGAAGGCCTTTGAGTATTTCTATGGGTAATGCAATTAGGGTTTTAAAACAATCTATTTCAGTTATACCAATAAACACATCTGAAGATGAGAGCAAAAAGATTCTAATTGAGGAAATTGATAAATTTATACTTGAAAAGATAGAAGTTGCAGACAAAGTTATTGTAGAAAATGCTTCCTGTCATATCACGAACAACTCAAAGATTTTAACTTTTGGATACTCTAGTGTATTGTTCCAATTATTTAAATATTGTTCTGAAAAACAAGATAAGAAATTTGAACTTAACGTTATTGATAGTAAGCCGTTATTTGAAGGTAAAAAATTAGCTAAGAGCTTATCTGAATTCTCAAATATCAAGTTACATTATAACTTAATAAATTCATTGAGTTCAGTTCTTGAAAAATCTAATATGGACTTTTGCTTTCTTGGTGCACACTCGATGCTTTCTAATGGTAGATTGTATTCAAGAGTTGGCACAGCTTTAGTTTCAATGTCAGTAAATAATAAGAGCATACCAGTCTTAGTATGTTGTGAAAGTTTGAAATTCAGTGATAAAGTTCAGCTTGACTCTGTTACTCTAAATGAGTTAGGAGATTCGGATGATTTGATTAATACTAAACCTTTCAATAAGACAGGTTTCAGTTTACAACAATATATGAATGAACTAAATGAAAAATTAAAGTTGGAGAAAGAGAATGATAAGAAGACGTCAAAGCAACAACAACAACAGCAACAAAAGAAAGTTGAAGAAGAAAAAAGGTTGAATAAAACTGATGATGAATATGATCTGAGTAACTGGAAACAATACAAAAATTTGAACATTTTAAATATTCTATATGATTTGACGCCGCCTGAATATATCCAAAAAATCATAACTGAGTTCGGGGCATTGCCACCATCATCAGTTCCAGTTATTCTTAGAGAATATAAAAATACTAACTGAGCTATTTTAAAGCATTTATATACTATTATATATAAATTATAAAAAAGAAGTAAAACTTTAGATTCAAAAGTTTACTTGATTATAACATCTGATTGTAGATTTCCCTCTTTTAAACTATTGACATATCTTTCTAATTTTTCCCAATGATCCTTTCTAAGTTGCTTACGTTCATTATCTTCTTTTATTTGTTGTTCATAAAGCACGATACAACGATCATATATGATTGGATTAGATTCCATAAAGATTTTCAAAGCTGAATAAGCAATCGTAGAAATTGTTTTATTCCAATTATTGGAAGATTCTTCATAATCCATATTGGAATCTGACATATTCATATTTTCAAGAAGGTCCAGTTCCGGTTTAGCCAGTTCGTACATTGAGGGGAAAATAATTGGTAGTATATTTTCTGCATTTTCAGTAACCAATGAAACAAAATACTCATTGTTAAATAAGCATAGTACCTTTTCTGATACTTGGAAATGAGGTGATGAAATACATTTTGATAACTGAGCAAATAAAGGTATTTCTATTTTTTGAAACTCTATAGGATCAATAATTTCAAAGATATCTTCTATTTCGTTGAGAAACATCAGTTCTTTTGGTGAATTAATTTTCGGCCAGTATCTCAACAAGCCCATAATAACTTCTTCAGTTAAAGTAGAATCTTTTTCTAAAAATTGAAGAATACAATAAGCTAATTGCGGATGATAAATTGACAAAGATCTCGCTTTGTGTAAAGGTAATAATATTCTGATCAAAAAGATTTTATGTTCCTCCTTTAATGGTAAAGCAAAACCATTGATTATTGAGCCCAGAATTTCCAATAATTCAGAAATACCATTAAAATGGCCAGTTTCATAAACAAATGTAAGAAAGATATTATTCATTGATTTTCTGATAAAAGATCTTAAACTCAAGAATTTTCCATAAATTCTATGTAAAGTTGTTTTCAAACAATCCCTTTCCCTATTATCTTCAGAATCGAAAAGTTCGAGTAATTTTAAAATGAACTTTTGATCAATATAAGGTTTAGCTAATGTATTATTAAAATCTGGAGATTCAACAAATCTAAGAAAAAATTCATAAACTAGTTGCATATGGGACCAACTTAATTCATAAACTGGTTCATCTTCATCAGGGTCATAAATATCACCAATTGGATTCATCGGTGGTGGGATTGATCTAAAAATGTTAATCTTGAACATTTCTACAACATTTTTGTAAATTTCTTCTGTAAAATTGATTCTATTTGTTGAAATAAAAACAGTTAATTCATGTAATGTAATTCTCTTCAATTCTTTACCTTGAATATCAAAACTTGGATCCATAAAGTCGAAAATAATCTTACATTGTTCAACTTTTTGTAAAAATAGATCAAGATGAAATTGTGGATCAACTTCATCAAATGGGGGTGACTTCTCAAAAGGTTTTTGATCTTGTGAAGGTTCGAATCTTGAAGATGAATGTCTTTGTGGGGTTTTGGGTTTTAGTTCGAGATCATCTTTTGGGACTTTATCAAAAGGAGAATGAGAAGAATGAAACTTCAAGAAATCAATTTCACTTTGAGGTTGTAATTGATTATTCAATTGAGTGTGTTCATTGTTTGTTTGATCATTCAATATGATTTTAGGATTGTGAGCATCCTTATGTGAGGCAAATGAAGAACCGGATGATTGAGACGTTTGAGAGTTTTGTGAAGTGGATGAATTCATCTGAGGTGCAGAAAGTTTCGAGTCATTTTCTGTTGAGTTTGCAGTCGTTTGATTTGAAGTATGACTCGATGAATGATGCTTATCTTTTTTTCTATTTGAGGAGGATGAAGATGAACTTGAAGATGGAGAAGAATTGTTTGAGTTATTTGAAGTTAGATTACTAGATGATGATTGATGCGTAGAAGAGTTTGACTGTTGTTCCTTATCCTTTTTAGAACTTGATTTAGATCTGAAACGTTGTTTGAAACCTTTCATCATCTTTAAGGCAAACTAAAAAGTTGGGGCTGTGCTGTGTTTGGATGAGAGAAGATTGACTTTCAAGATGAAGTTGTAGATAAATTGATCAAACAAGGGTATCTTAGTAAATTGATTGGTATGTGTACAGCGTTTAATGCGTTCGATGCCACCAGTGTATATGGTTCCCCAGAAATCAGTTTCTTCTCGAAAGCAACTCTCTCCCTCTCTAGCTAGAGCTAGTCTCACAGGCCAAAGAATCATTAATTGATACATCAATTCGCTCTGTTTCCCGCAAAATCAAATCGAAGTCGATCGGGGCTGATTATTGCGTGCAATTTGAGCCAAAGTTTTATATATTATGGGGCTGGTGTTCAAGTGCCGGCGGCAGTGTTTTTTCCCCTCAGTGATTAATGCATAACAAGCAAAAGGGGCAATTGGAGGGGGCTCAGATCCTTGTTTTGGAAAGGGAATAGAAGTAGGTGTAAGTAGTTAAGAGTATGAGTATATTATGATGTTATACATTAGTGTATAAAGAGGCATTATATTATCTAGAATACTCTAACGAGCCTGATCAGCCATTTTGAGTTTATTGTCATTTATATGTTCTTGTCTACGAGCTTCCCAGTTACAAAGAGCAAGGTAGCCGTTCCATAGCACACCAACAGAACTAGAAACAACAACTTGATATCCCACGGGGACATAGCCAAGATTTACTGTCTGAACAAGTGGCCATATTAACCAATTTGATTTCACAGCTGACCACCATGTTGTTTGAAGTCGACTTTTAACACCATCAAATGTATCACCTTCAAGAAGTGCCATCGCCGTAAAGTAAGCAGCTACTCCTGCAGGTGCATAAAGTATTTGATCAGTTACAACCCGCAAAGATAAAGGTTTGATAGTACTTAGAAATTGAACCCATCGCCTATTGATTGGTGCTATTAATGCACCATAGAATGACTGTCTCGCTGTTTGTGAGAAGTCCCAGCTCTCTCCTGAATTTTGTACATTGTTCAGTTGTGCTAAAAGATCACCTGCACCAAATAGAACGGCTGTGATAATGGAATTTGCTGTTAATGGATAACGTTGAAGCTGTCTACTTAATAACATTTATCTGATGCTGAATGGAGAATTCGATAAACAAAGTGAACATACTTCTTTAACATAATAACACATCAGTGTCGTGCCAGTTGTACTTGTGAGATGATTTTTTACAGGCCTGTGCAACATTATATAGGGCGTGGTTGATTTGATCCTGGTGTTCAGAATTCTGGTTCAGAATTCTCCGGAACCTTCTTCCAATCTAAGCTGCACTCCGCTGGCCAGAGTCCGCTCGGCTCCGCTCCGCTCGGCTACCCTACGCTACCCCTAGTATCGGGAAAAATTCAATGGTGTTAGCCGCAATGTGAAAGATATTAAGTTGCTCAGGGGTTTTGTTAAAGCGCGTCTGATCTATCGCAGGTTGTCAGAGATCAACACAATACTGTTATACAACACGCGGTACCCCCTATTACAACTAAAGAGTATCATCACACAGGGATATACCAACCACCTTGAACCATTTAGTCACTTTATTTCACGCATATCTTTGATATTTGACAGTTTTATTTTTCAAACTGTATCTGTGTGACAAGTTCATTCCTTCGGAAACTTTCAAGAAATGCATACCGACACCGTAGAAGGTGATGCTTCATCTTCAACAAACGCATTATCAATAACAACGGTTGTAGATTCAGTTTCCACTTCCGTTCATGCATCTACATCTCTTTCTGCATCTACTTCAACTGCAGCTACTTCAACTATAAATAAAAATATGATTCCGGTAACTAATCAGACTAGAGAAAGTAGTGTCAACGACTCCGATTTTTTTGATCAATTCTTAAATATAAGTCTACCATCTAATGATAACAACAACGAACTTTTACAAGTTTTGGAGGCATCGTCAACAACACTACCTCAGTTCTTTCCTTTTCAAAATCCGAACAAAACATCATCCCTACCAAATTTGAACTCTCCCTTAGAATCAAAAATTGAATCCCCTAAAATGTTCCATATTCCTTCAAACAAATCTGATTCTGAGTTCCTTCTAAATCATAGTAAAATTGAAATCAGTTTCAACAAACTTGGTTCTTCTTCAGAAAGTAAATATAATAAAAGAACTGAAGAAAGTTCGACTAAGGAAATCAAACATGAAGATCGAGCGCCAGCCGATTTATCATCTTCGCCAACAATTCCAATGGATTCACCATCGATGTACTCACCGCAGCCTGTATTAAATGAAATCAAACGAATCACAACTCCTCCTATTCCAAAACAAAAGGTAGAGACGAAACAGTCATTTAATAAACCTCCAACATTTTCTGTCATCAAATCAACCTCAGTGAAACTTTCAGAAAATTCAATAGCAACTTATACTGAAAAAGCTCGTATACTAAAACTTTTACGGAAAGGATTGGAAACCTATACTTCAATTTTGTCGAATATGACAACTGATACAATTGAACCGAGAGCGGATTATCTATCGAACTATTTGAAATCACTTGATTTACATATTAAGCCAAGAGTAATCAATGATCTTTTTGCTGAAATCAAAAACAATAAACTTGGTACAAATGTTCTCAAAGTCATTGATGATCCTTTATTCGTAACGCAATTTCAAGATTTACTTTTAGAGTCGCATAGACGAAGAAAACATTACAATAAGAGAAGACAATCAAAACTCAATGCTGTGATAAATTCAACAACCGGAAATTCAATATCAATTTCTTCGCATCAATTTCCTCCAATACAACGCAAACCAAGTGTCGATACAACCTCTAAAATTTCAGCTTCAATTGATATAATCAAAATCGGTTCATTGGTTGATTATCATCATTCCCATGATGATTCCAACTTTAAATCAATTGTTGATCTTAGAAATATCCCTCGATGTGTTGAAAAGAATTCATTTCTACTTGCTTTAAAATCTTCAGATCCAAATATGCAATCTTGTATTGATGGTATACCACCCAACCATGCCATAACATTTACAAAAACGCCAATTATTTTAAACCCTCAAATTAATATCAATCTTGATACAGATCAAATGGTATCTTTTTCAAATGTTTTGATTGATCTTACTACAGTTTTGAACAATTCTGTTAGGGTTAACTCCAATTTGCAACTAAAATCAATAACAAAAATTTACAGTGGTTCAAATTTAATTCAAAAGAGATGCGATCCTATAAATGGCTACCTCTTGAACAACTCAGACAATTCAAATATTGTTAAACTCATCTTACCTTTTCAAGCCAAATTTTGGGCTAGTTTGCTAAATGATTTCCATAATGGATCTATAACTTTTAAAAAATTTGACACTTTGAAAATATCACATACCATCTACAATAATGATGATTATGTCAAATTCAAGGTATCAAATGGACCTATTCATTCTTTTATCTGGGATTTCAATACCCAATTGAGACAACCAATCTCATTCAATATTGATTTAGGGGTTGCAAGCAATGAGTTAACAAATGACGCTTATCAAATACCAATGAAACAAGACTTAAATGCCAAATTGCATAATAGTGTTCCTTTAATCCAAAATAAAACATTCCAAGAGAATACTATACATAATTCATTTGCCGAATACATACCACCAAATCCTTCAAATACATTTTCAAAATTAAATTCTCATATTAGTTCAAAGCCTAACATGGCTAATTCAATGAGCTCAATCCCTCATCAGCAACATTTCTTCAATGGCAATAATCATAGTACAATATTCCCACAACATTTATCATTTACCATAGATGATTACACTAATATTTCGCAAAATTCAGCATCTTCAATCATATCTAACCCTCCATTATCGTCATCCTTACAAACAAGTACTCCAAACTCATTCAACTCCAAAGGCAGGGGACATAAAAGAACTAGATCGCGTTCAATGAACGAAATTGACCTTTTGTCGATAAATTTATCCAACTATATTTCACAGAGTAACTCATTGATGAACCTTGAGGATCCAACAACACTCAATTTCTACTCAAACACTATTAATTCTGGTAACAGTGCTGGCACTGGTGTGCAACAACAGAATAATACCAACATTTCAAACTCACAGCTGCTCAGTACATCCAATACGATGTCCGAACTATCAAAACTCACATTTCTTGATAATTCCGTTTCAATGAATGGAACACATTTTAACGGTGGTCTTTTTAATAGCAAAAACGAAAATCATAAATAAATCAACTAATTTCGTAACAGCTCGCATTTTAATGTGCAATACAAGATACAGACTGTTTTAGCTTTCATTTTGTATACTTTATCTCCTCTAAATATCATGATTTGTTTTCTAAGTGTTGAAGCAGAGTAAATATTTAAGCTTTTCATAATTGGAATTTCCGGTACCTGCTTTTCAAACGCACGGCATTCTTTCCTATATCGGCTTAAATACACTATCAAACTGGAAAAGATATAGAATTCCTTTCCTTTATATATGAATTGCTTTGAATCAATAATGGATGTTTCTATCTTCTGAGTTTGACGCATCGGATATAAGTATTTGCAACCGTCAAAAATAATATAACCGAGATTACTCATTCGAACTGTGTTTTGAGGATTTCAAGTTTTGAAAAGCATCATCTTCTTTTGAGTCCAATTACAACTAAGCTAAGCAATATGCGACATTATTAACTATGTTTCCAATAGATCAATTATTAATAATATATGAATATATATTTCATGTCATTCAATTGACACGACGAAAATGTAGCCTTATTAGAAGAGCTTACAAATCACAAAAAGAAGTCAACACCAAAACATCCACCTGTGTTTCACGAGAAGCTACAGTGGATAATAACAATTTAAGCCAGAGTCTACATGATCACCACGCCGAAGAGAATGATGATGATGATTTATTCCCCCAAATCAACTTTGAACAGTTTGATCCCAACTCAACCCATTTTATTCCGTTACAGCCGTTCAAGAATTCGTTGCGCTAGTCGTTTCGAAGACATGACGTCTTACAATACTCTACAATATGTATAATAGTTTATATTCAACTACCATTCATTCACTCTCATAGTTTGCCATTCTTTTTCAACTTCCAACAGTAAACTCACCTACTCTGTTCACTTATGACACATTTTTCTCAACTGACAATTATATGGCAATTATTTTGCAACCGCGGCGGTTATGCCAAGCTCATGTGTCATATTTTCGTAGATCTGTTGGCTCAGCAGTTCCTCTGACACTATTGTGGTGCACGGATGGAGACTTGCAAGTATAAGATAACACCTGGACACCAAGAAAAATATGGATTTCTCCAAATTGATTTTTCAAACATGATTCTGTAATCAGGTTTCTCTGGAACTATATCTTGAACAAACTATCCCAGTATAACAAGACTGAGTATGACTTCCACTGTATCCAGAGGTATTTGGTCCAATTTGTCAACAAGGTCTCCTAGTTTGACTATTAAAAATCCTAATTTAAGAAATGCTGTATTATCGCCAAATTTACCAAAAGGACCTGTTTCATTGAAGGCTCTTGCTCACAAGAGAAGATATGTATCACCACAAGGACTTGATAACATATATCCAATTGCTTATCAGATACTAGAAGCAAAAAGTGAGGAAGTTTATGGTAAAGTGAAAGAACTTGAAGAAAGTATCAAGAATGAATCCGATGCATCAAGAGTAATCGAATTGAAAGATTTAAAAGAAGAGCTGTTGATCAAAGCTGAAGTTGAAAACCCTGAGGTTGTCTACAATTCCTTGTTTGCCTTGAACTCTGTTGATAGAACTCAACCTGTTTACAGACATTATCTTCAAAAGAACTGGAAATCTTATAAAAGAATGTTAACAATGCAAAGGTTAGAAACATTGGCAATTATTCCTGATACATTACCAACTTTAGATCCACAAGTTGACGTCAAGATGAAGTTTCCTCATAACAATGTAGACACGTGGGTCGAACCTGGTGTCACTCTCTCTTCACTGGTGACCAGTAAACCTCCAATTTTTGAAATCATCGAATTCAAAGAGTCTATCGATGATCTATACACAATCTTGATTGTTAATCCAGATACGCCAGACATTGAAAATGATACATATACAACTACATTACATTATGCATTGAAGAATGTGATGCTTTCAAACACAGACTCGGTAATTGATATCAAGAAACTCGATCAGAATCCTGATTACTTAATGTGTGAATATTTGCCACCAACTCCAGAAAAAAATCTAGGAAAGCAAAGGTTTGCTGTTTGGGTCTTTAGACAATCCAAAGAACTCAGTAAAAATTTGGTTAATTTGGAAAGAGAAAACTTCAATATTAGAGAGTTTGTTGATCAACATGAATTAACCCCAGTTGGTGCACATGTTTGGAGAAGTGTGTGGGATCTTAATGTTGATAGTATTAGACAAATGTACGGTTTGCCTAAAGGAAGAATTTTTTCAAGAGAAAGAATATAGAACATAGCACTATCTAGTACTAAACTTTGTAAATAGTAATCACAGATTAATTACTTTATATATCAATGAAGCTTCAATAGTGATTAGACTCACATTACTCACAGGAGGCCCTCTACTACTATAAAATATTAGTGTAATCAATACGGAACAGCATTTTGTCTGAATTGATGCCTTGATAAAAATTTCATCAACCAGTGGAATTCGCTGATCTTTTTTTGCAGAGCTTCATCAATATAGGATTCTGGAACAATAAGGTTGCAACCATTACACTCTAGTGTCATTTATTGGATCATTAGAATTCATGTTTAGTTTGGATATTGATTATGTCAGCTAATGAAGATTTTGAAAAAAGAAGAAACGAACTTTTGCAACTGAATACTAGATCATGGAATGGTGATGACAATGTGTTCATTACGAGCGGAAAGTTGGATACAAGTCTTAAAAAAAATTCAGCTTTCATCAAAAGATTAAAATCTGCCATAAACAAAGAAAACGAAAAATCAATTTTAGATAGCATAAGAACTGTTTCTTTGGAAAAATATCTCACTGAAATTTCATCAGCCTTATGTGAATCGCTTGGCAAAGTGTCAAAGAATGCTGATGTTCAATCAGCTGTTGAAATAGTTTCGGCACTTCATCAAAGATTTACAACTAAATTTACTCCATTTATTGAACTTTTCTTTGCACATAGTTTTGTCCACCCTAAAGAGAAACCGTCAGATAAAGAAATTTCCGATTATATGAACAAATCTAGAAATTTATTGAAACTAGCAATGGAATTGTTTTTGGTAGGTGTGTTTAGAACAATTGAAGATTTGCCTTTAGAACAATTACCTCAATATTTGGCCAAAGTTAAGGTGCCAGATATCCCCATCATCGTGCCCATGCTAAAAAATGTAATGAGCTATGAATATGAAACAGGAGTAACAATACCAATCATGGTATCTTTTCTTAGTAAGTATGGATTTATTTTTGTTGATTCAAATTCACCTAGGTATGATGAAACCTATAGTGTTCTGTTGAGAAAGCTGTTCAAATCGTATACAGAAAATGCAATTTCAATGACAGAATCGTCATTCAAACTTATACAAAAAAACAAGGCAAAAGCAACCAGTATTTCAATGAAAACTGGTAAACTTGTTGATGATCTTGAAGAGAGGATCAAAGCAATGGAAGCACGCCATGAAGAGTTTAAGGCCTTTTGTGAACTCGCCTGTCCTATGATGAATATGAAAAAACCAGACTTAGTCAAAGAGGAATATACTGATGATAGTTCTAGAATCAGTATAACTCAACAAAATAAACAGAAAAGTATTATTTGGCCAGATGAGGAGACGAGAGCCTTTTATGAAGACATTCCATCCCTTGATTCATTAGTGCCCAAAGAATTTCTTGAATCAGTTAATTCAAAAATCCTACCACATGAAATCAAGGGAACAAAATTTTCTGACATTATAACTCGATTATACAATGCCGAAACAGCCAAAGAAGTCGATGCTATTGTCACCGATTTCTGGACCACAGGACTAAGTAATAAAGCATCCAGGAATAGATTAAGTAAACACATAATGGAATTGACTGATGTTTCAAAGTTTAAAAATATAGCTAGGTTTTGGAAGATCAATCAGGAATATTTTGACACTAACATTCAAGATATGATTTCAAGACTTGACAAAAGTTTTAGATTTCAAATTCATCATGAAGCCTTTACTGAAAAGGATATTATCATCTTCACAGAGTTGATTAAATTCAAAATGATTCCAACTCATGTGGTAATACACAAGATAAGAACTCTTATTCTGAATATTGAGGTCAACAACAACATTGATTTATTATCCTTGATGTTTGAAGGATGTTCGCGTGTCTTACTCTATGATCCAGAGTATACAGAATATACTAAAGATCTCATCAAGCTTTTGGTGGAGATGTATAAGACAAAGAAATTCTCACATACTGATAAATATGCTGTCAAGGTGTTTTTGCTTTCTTTGAATCCGCCTAAGGAAAAAAAGGTAGAGATTGCTGAGTTGAGTGTTGATGAACAATTTTTGGATTATATGGTAAAGGTACAATTGAATGGAAAAACTTGGAAGTACATCTTATTATGTATGAAGGAATTAGATTGGAATGATTCAATTATCTATCAAAGAATAAGAGCCACTCTAGCGAATCCAGCAGATATAAACTATACAAACATCAAGTATCTTGCCAAAATTTTGAAAAGTTTAGTGTCGGACAAAAATCAGTCCTTAAAAACTTTTGTGGTGGACCAACTTATAGAAGATATCACATATGGTTTAGAGGTAAATAATTATCGAAGCTTCCGTCCACGAGTATCACAATGTGTTTATTTCAGTGAGTTGATTAACATGAATATAATTCCAAAAACTTTGCTGGTCCCAATGCTATACAAAATTGTTTGCTTTGGACACTCAAACAACAATCCAACGAAAGACGGCTATTGCGAGATTGATGAACCCACAGACCATTTTAGACTACGACTTGTTTCAGAAATTTTATGCAATATCAAATGGGTTGATTTCTCTCAAACTTCCTACTTTGAGCTTAGAACATTCCTTTTATTTTTCAACTACTATATTTTGATAAAGGAGCAGCCTGTATCTGTGGATTTGAATATAAAAGTCAACGATGCATTTTTGAAAGTCAACAATACTTTTCTCCAGAATGGCATAGGTTTTGTGGAAAGGGTTTATGACTACGGAGCTGCTGTTTCCAATTTGAAGAATGTCATTGAAAATTCTACCACAATTTCCTTATCGGAAGCCACTAATGATACTGATGCGGGTGCAAAGATAGATAATGAAAGTTACAATACCGTCGTGTCCAAAAAGAGTTACAGAGACGAAGTTGACACAACAACACCAAGTGCAATGATAGAACCTGATGATCCTGATAATTTTGGACTGTCTGATCAGTCCGATAACTCTGATATGTCTGACTCTGATGAGTCCGATGAATTCGAGTATGAATATGATGGTGGTGAACGTAATAACACCGGAGAGGAGAACGTTGATGGTGGTGATGATGATAGTGATGGGAACGATGGGAGTGATGAAAATGATGACAGTGATGATAGCGATCAGGAAGATGATGATGAAACAATAGAAGAAGTTGTTGAAGAGGAAGATAATGATACTAATATTGAGTATTACAAGAAGGCGGACGAAGATGAAGACAATAGCAGCTTTCACCAGTCAACTTATGATGATTATGATACAACCGATGATGATTTTGCTAGTGATACTGATGACGATGAAGATGAACACAGTGGTAGTAAACTGGATACTGATGCAGTATTTGAGCAAATGGAGCTTGAAATTGCTTTGAAGAGAGCTACGGACGAAAGCATTCAGGATGGAACAGGTGGTAGTAGAGCCGCCAAAGGATTTTTGAGTGATAGAATTGGAACGCCTGCCGCTTTACTACATCAATCTACGGTGACTGAAACAGAACCTAATATGCCGAAAGATAATGGTTTAACGTTCACATTGATGAGTCGCTCGGGAAAGAAAATCAATCCTCATAGTATAGTGATACCAGCGAACAACAGGGTTGCAATTAACTTGACAAATGAACAACAACGTATCCGTGACGAAAAGGATAAGATCAAGCAATTTGTCTTGAATAGCCACAGCGCTAGGGATTTATAGATAAACTCTTGTGTATTTCATCATTTGGTCAATAAAGAATCAATTTAACTAGGAAACATGTTGAAAAACAAAGTCTCGCTTCCTGGTTACGCAGCCCAGATCTGTTGATTTTCCAGCGACAAAGTTGAAGTTCTTATAATGGTAACGCACCGGTTTCTTACTATCTATACCCCTACCACTCTCACAGCCATGTCTACTTTAAACGTACGTTTTGAATGAGAAAAGAAAAGGAAAGAATGTGAACAATTTAAACAGTTTACTAACATTATTTGTGACGTCGATTTACGATCGTTTGCATCTTCATTTTCACAGGTTTTCAGATATAGTGCATTAGTTGCTGGTATTCTTTACGGTTTCACCCACGATCTTACTTTGAAAGCAGAAGCTGCTAAGAAGAAGGAAGAAGTTGAATATCAAAAGAAGGTCAAGCTTATTGCAGAAGCAAAAGCTGAATACAAAAAACTTCATCCAGTTGCACAATCATCAACTAAATTTGATTTGGAAGATCCAAACCTTGATTTCGGTAAAGTTGTTGAATCATACATTACAAGTTTAGACAACTAGATCAGTTATTTACTGCATATACATCATGATTTTTCAGCTATAGATGCAGATATGTCTATCAAACAACATCGAAGTCATTTTCACATTGAAGTTTAATTATATATTGGGAAGATACTTCATCATTTATAAATTCAGTCTTATTTATTCAATTAATGTTCAATTTTAGCAATCTTTAATAGTTAAATATGATGTCTTGATATGTAGTCGTTGTGTTGATAGTTAAGTTATGATTTCGGACATGCACCTCTAAAACTGTAAAAAAACATGATTTCATGCTGAGATCCGATCCAGGCCTGCTTTTTTTTTCCTGGCGGGAGCTGTGCATTGCTAGAATAGATTTTGCAGCAACTCCATGAACTGTTTGTTACGAATATACGGAACCTCCACTATAACTATTACATTATTGTTAAAGACCGTTGGGTACAGAACCAGTTATTGTGATAATTAAACACCATTTGTACCACTCACACCATGTATTCACAGACTTCAAAGAAACTGGTAACTGTCACTTCCAAAGTGATTAACCGAAGTGTCACTACTAACTGTAACAACTTGAAGTTAAAGATTAAATGCACACTTGCATCCATCAATTACGAACAAAGAGCATTGTATCACTCATCAAGAAGTAAACATAGAACAAAAAATGTGAACAATGATTCAGGTTCAAACTATACCTTCTACAAATGTGCATTTGATAGCCCCCAATTTGGGAACAGAACTATACGCAAATTTTCTAGCTTTAACGAAGAAGCTTATCGTCGCTTTCGTAGTTTTGCCAATGGGGAACAGTTTACTAAAAGATTTACAGATTCTGCTCTTCAATATACTGTTTCTGTTGCATATTCCCCGAAAGATCGATTGAACAATAATACAGCAAACGATGACGGTAAGTATGATGAAGGTGAGCTTGTTCAAAACTTCAAACTGTTAAATGCAAAAAATGTTTTCGAATCACCAACTGGTGAGGACAACTATATTCTAGCCTACACTGAAATTGGAATTGTTATTGGAGTTCTTGATGGTGTTGGGGGATGGTCTGAACAAGGTTTTGATTCAAGTGCCATTAGTAGAGAAATTGCAAATAAAATTACATCAATCTATTTGGAAGAGCCCAAATTACCACCAATAGAGATATTAAAAAAGGCATATGAAATGGTGAAAAAAGAAGGGATAGTGAAAGTCGGTTCTACAACTATCTGTTTCGGTGTGATTGATGGTAAAACAGGTAAAATGGAGAGTCTCAATTTAGGTGATTCATGGTTTGGAGTTTTCCGTCAAGATGAGAACAACATGTACAAATGTATCAAACAATCGACAGAGCAAACCTATTATTTTAATGCACCATATCAACTCTCTATCATTCCGCAAAACATTTTAGATCAAGCAGCTAAGAAAGGTTCTAAATATTTGATGAATTCACCAGAGGAATCGGAGAGATATATTTTTGAGCTCAAATCTGGTGATATTGTTATTTTTACAACCGATGGTATGGTAGATAACGTATTTCCTGAAGATATTGAGTTATTCTTGAATGATAATGCAAGAGATGGTGCCAATCTATCCGAAACTTTGGGTTCAATAAATAAACTTTTGGTTCAAAAAACGACAGCATTAAGTTTGAACACAAATTTCAAGAGTGCATTCTCTCAGAAACTAACAGCATTATCTGGTCAAGATTACATTGGAGGAAAACCTGATGATATTACATCAGTTATGGTATATGTAAAATAGTAAACGTTTGGTTGATGCTTTTCTTATTTTTTTTATTGATACCTATATATATATTCAATTATATCAAAATTCATCAAAGATGATTAAATCTGATTCAAAGCAACCTATAGGACTCTCGAATCTGATATTATATAAGCATTTTTCCGGTTCTGTGACTTGTAAAATCTTTTGTTCCGTACCACAAACAACGTCAACAATAGCCTCACGAACTGGTCCATTCCAGCAGCGCTCGCCTCTATTGTATCTAATTTGGTAGTTTTTCGTTGATTCAGAGAGCTCTATATGCTCAAAAACTCCTATTTTAGTGGCTTTGTTGTCCTTGTTAATTTGTTCAAGAGTTGAGTGTAAACAAAGTTTGTATTTATAATCACCTATATTAGTTTCAATACAATCTGTGAATGGTCGCAAAATATCATCTTCCCCATAATCTTTTGTAATTTCTAATTGTTCATCATGAAGTTTACGAGTCAATATTGCTAGTTCTTTATTAAGTGAGTTCAATTCATCTGACAGCTGGGTTGCAGACATAGCTTTCGATATAGAAGGCGTAATATTATGACGAGATTGCACCCCTATAAAAGATTCCACAAATTGTGTGCATATCTTCTCTAGGAAACATAGAAATTTATCAAAAATTGATAGTTGACTTTCTTCGTTTGGATGATTTTTTATTAGAGACAAAAGTTCATCCTTTGTAGTTTCTAATTCTCCTTTAAGTACATCTGTAGCTGTTTTTATATTATTTGATATTGCATCTATATTTCCTTCAATAGAGGCAGCATTTTCATTAGCTGCGGCAAAATTAAGGTATTCATTAGCTGCTTCTTTTACGGCTGGATCATTGAAATTATGATTATATTCATTTGTCATTCTTTTGAGAATATGACTAAGAGAATCCAACTTTTCGATATAAAGGCTTATTTCCTTCAATTGGGACTGCAGTGACGAAGACGTGTCTTCAAGCTTTTTATAAATTGAATCAAATTTACCATCTACAAGCTGCTGATTTTCATCAAGTTTCTTCTTTTCTACCTCAATCTCTTGAATCCTTCTATTGGTAGCCTCTATCTTTAAAGTAATTNAGTTTCTTCTTTTCTACCTCAATCTCTTGAATCCTTCTATTGGTAGCCTCTATCTGTAAAGTAATTGATTGAATTGATTCTTGTACACTTTGTTTCATATGTGAAGACTTTTGTACTATCGATTCTTTTATTTTCAATCCTTTCAATATTCTTTCATTATGCAGTTTGATATCACTCTCAAATCTAGCTTTCAGTTCTTCACACTTATTTCCACAAACACCGTCGGGTTCATCAGATCCATCACAACAGACATCATAATCACAAATACCATCGTCGATTTTATAAGTAGGAATAAAATTACCTTTAAAACCAACATTGGCGCAATAGAATACAGCATTACCACAAGCACTTGTTCCAGGTTCATCAGAGCCATCCGGACAGTCACAATAATCATCATTCACATAGTCATATGGTATTATGATTGTTGGATCACTCAAACAGTGCCAATTCCCATTTTCATCAGGCTGATACTTGGCAATATCAGCAGGTGCCACTCCACGCAACTTTTGCACAGCATATACGTAATTCAGGTATACGAGTCCCACGAGTATTATTTTAGTCATAATGCAAAATCCTTTATGATGAGTAGTGTTCTTATTGTAGCTTTTACATGTATTTATACAGCAATAATGTCGGCAACTATAATTATTCAAACATGAATTTACAACCTAATTCAACTTACCGAGCCTTCAGAATGAAAAATAGCATATTGACCAGATTTAAAAAGATTATCCATACATTGATGGACAATGGTATCTTGAAAATACAACCTGTAGACGAGTGAGATCCTGTTGTAAGTAAATCAATTCCTTTAACAACCAGTACAAATCTGCTATTGCTGCACACCTACAACAAAAAGCAATGGTCGGCAGTAGTGGGACTATTATCAACCATTGGTGTACAGATGTAAACTTGGTTAGTGTTACCACGTGATGCTGTTGACGAGCCACTCAAGGGTGAATCTCGGAGATGCCCGATCAGAGTCCAAGTTGATTAATGATAGTTGTCTGATTGAAATGCATGTCCACAGTTCCCTAATGTCGGACATTATATCATACTTTGGATAGTCAGTATCGGTCTCTGCTTTTTATTTAAGTTAGCTACAGAGCTGGATTTGATGATCTAGATAATCTTTTCAANCATACTTTGGATAGTCAGTATCGGTCTCTGCTTTTTATTTAAGTTAGCTACAGAGATGGATTTGATGATCTAGATAATCTTTTCATATTGAACATGAGAGTCAGTCACTAATAACAGGCTAAGGCTCGACTTGGTCCCTGAATTAGTGAAGATTTCCCATAGTTTTTCCATCGCCCTAGTTGTGAAAAAAGACTAGCATATCGGAGTTTAAACTTTCAATTTTTGCAGGTCAAATCTAATTCGCCAGCGTGCATCCGCGCTCCCATAATCCAATGCGAAATTCTGATTGTTCAAGTTTGGTTCGTGAATTTACACGCCTGTGGCTATAACGTCATCAGTCAATCGCCGATCAGACACGACATTTGAAATCAGCGGATCGCACAATAATAGCGTAATTTTGTGCACTGTTTTGATCAAACTGAATTGTTGCTATGCAGTGATTGACATAATGGTCTCATTGAACTATAGATAGACTGCTGAATCATTCAGCTATTTCGAAACACAAATTCATAAAGTATTAGTAAGCTTATTCTTACTTGGAAAGATAGAATTGTCATTCTTAATTACATATTCAGTAATAAATTTATAGATTTCAGACTATGGTTATAGAGTTGATAGAATATCTTACTGGGAAATTGTACCACCCATCTTTGGGAGCAAAAGTTAAAAGTTGAGTAAACATTCACGTATAATTAATTAAGCAGATTAGAAAATTTACAAAATGAAAAAAAGTAGGAGTTTATTGTTTTATGAGTTTGAAAAGAAATATCTTATTGATTCTGTAATGATTATTGCTCTTTGTTAGGCAGTAAATTAAACTCGTTTAATTGCTTACTATGAAGCACTGAACTATTAGAATTCGTGGTATTCGGTTGAAATTGTTGAGGCTGATTTATTTGTAATTGTTGATAATTTGGTAATTTTTGACTATGATTTAAATTATCTGACTGACTTCGTTTTCCATATGGAACATAAAAATATTCTTTATCATCTCCGGTAGTAAAGGTTTCTGTATTTGAGTGAGTATAACGATTACTGCCCCAATAATCAGCAGTTGACTTCATACTTATGTGATTTCCTTGAGTGGGAACAACATTGACCATACCATAATTTGTATTTGATATGGAATCTTTATATGCTTGATATCCTAATGGGTGAAGTGTAGAACTTTGAAATTGAGGTGGAAGTGGGAAATCATGAGGTAATTGTGTTGGTGGTAAGTTGTAAGAATGTGCATATAATGGATGAAACTGATTTGCATTTGCGTATGTATGGTGGTCATGTTGTTGATGTTGATGTTGTTGCTGTTGTTGTTGTTGTCTTTGAATATGTAATGATTGAGATCGTTCACTTCGCTGCTTTGGTTGTTGATTATTTTGGTATAGAGAGCCTGTTGAATGTGACATTGAAGTAGGTTCAGTAGAAGAATTTTGAAAAGACTTCACCTTCAATCCGTCTACTGTAGCTATAGTTTTGAAAGTATTTTCTTTCCAAATGATTGGTTCCTGGGTTTTAGTTGTTGAGATAAGAAAGTCTTCGTGGTTTGATGAATGTGCATCAGTGGATTGTCCATTTTGAATTGTTGAACTATTCTCTTGGATAGCTATTTGGTCAATATTCGCTTTATCAAACTTACTTTTTATCTCTTTCAAATTTGTATTAGATTTGAATTTAGTTGTTTTTTGTTTAACTTCTTCAGGATCAGGAAATTTGCAAATTCTCTTTGATTTAGTACAATTTTTACAAATTGGTTTGCATTCGTCACATTTAATTCTTCTTTCTCTACATGTAAAGCAACCTGTTTTGCTTCTCTTTGAGAAAGCCCTTCTTCTGATTTTAGGAGTTTTTGATGGTGAAAAGGTTGAATTTATTGAAACATCATAATAATTAGCAGTGGTCAATGGTACCATGCTATTGTAACCTGGAATTGTTGCATCATTCAATTGTGGAATCTGAGTATAAATATTAGCTGGGGTATAGTATTCTAATTGGGGAGCATTAGGTAAAGAGTTATACTGTGTAGGTATTTTGGTAGAATGTGAAAGATATCCATTAGTAGCATAAGGTATATGTAGGTTCTGGTTATTATACAATGGTGGCATTGATTGCATTATCAGAAAAACGTTAATTTAATGCGGATTATTTTTAGCAAGAATGAATCAATGCTAACACTATATGAATTTGATGAGAAATTGTTTATCCAACCTATGAATTAAATATCTTAGTATAAAACGGTAGTTTAGGAGAGATAATTTTGAAGAGTTGGTTTGTAAAGTGGAAACGAAATTGTGTAAATTTGGGAGGAGTACCAGAAACGAGATTTCAGAAACGGGAATTATCGACTATAAGTAAAAAGGAATAAAAGAGTCTTGGGGAGATTAAACGAACAAAAAGAGGTTAGATGATCCAGTAATTAATAGAAAGAAAGTGTAAGAGAGAATATATAGGCGAGATAGTGATGAGTATTCTTATTGTTAAAATTCTAGTTAAAGATCAAATAAAAAAACCTATTACTATTAGTAGCTAAATATGGTGACATTAAAATTAAATTATTTCAAGCTGTGGTGAAAAAATGACATGGAAATCTCAAAATGAGTGCATAATCATCACTCTGGTGACGAAAAGATGCAAAAGTCTTAGATCGCAAGATTTGGCGCAGCAAATTAATTATGTTAGTATGGTAGAAACACTAGACTCGGTCGCTATCTCCAGGGCCGTGAAGCTGCGTTAGGAGCGTCTCTTTTGCTCGTAAACTGCCAGAGCCAAGCCGGTCGCCAACAAAGATTCGCCCGCATGGCCCAGCCACGGTGATTGGCCCCCCCATAACACTCCCCACGCGGCACTTCCCGCAGGTAAATCCCCTTCGCGCCCGTGCAGGAACTTCGCGTGGTGGTGCTCTGCTGTGGCTCTGATGGCCACTCAAGACATTAATACATGTGGTCACTAGGTCAAGTAGCACTGGTTCTGCAGTGCTGTGGTGATAGTTTCTGTTTCCATGTTACATTCACTACCATTACAGTTGATTTTACTTCCTGTATTTGTAAGCCAATTATGTAAGCCTGTTATTGTAGTACTTTCATATATTATGAAAATTAAAGTTTTCCACTTAAAATAACTTAACGTCAGAAAGGCATAAATAACAGATGATAATTTGCTATTAAGCATATTCAGTATATTATTTATTTCTCATTAAACAGTATGATTCGCATAGAAAAACGTTTTTCTACCCAGCTTAGAAGTGTCGCTATTCACTACTTTCTGTTTCTACCTTTTCCAACATTTACTTTCAGTTAACAGACTCACTGTATAATTTGCAGTATGAGTGGCTATTGCTTTATTTGATTAAAAGAAAAAGATAGCTATTTTTCTCTTTGCAAAAAATGCTCTTTTCTTTTAAACACAAATCAACTCTCTTGATTTGTAGAACATTATCACATAAATTTAGGAATCAAGTGAGAAAGAACTTTTCTGAGGTTTTGTCTAATTTTAACCGCCTGTTCAATTACTGGAAGAAAATAAACAAATTTTTCCTTCAAAAATCATAACTGTTGAAAAATCAGATTTTCATCAAAGCGAAGATGCTTTCTCTTAATGAAACAGAACCTACGCTATCGATACATGCTACATAAAGCACCTTGCGGAAAAGAGCATGAAAATAACTAAACAATTATCAAAAAGATCCACATCCTAATCATGTTTTACTTTGCTTTATGTTTTGTGATTTAAAGCTGCTACTTATATTCAATTGAACTCCAAAACAACCAGTTTGCTGGTTGATCAAAAAAATATTATCTCATCTAATTTTTGCAATATATTAAGCAGTCAATTGTGAAATCAAAAGCAAACTAAATTATTCTCATTCTTACGTATACACGTATCGAGATCAATCCACAATTACTAGCGACATGTCTTACAGCAAGAGAACTGTGAATTAAATAATTTTATTTTTTTCAAAGAATCACTGCTTTGCATATCCTTTCAACTTCAGCTCCATGTTTCTTCTATGATAATCACTTACAAACACTATTTGATGTGTTTACGGTGTAATCATAATTAGGATGTAGGCTCGGTTAGTTTTTTGATGTTCACAATTTATGGTTAGAGTTACCGCCGGAAAAGGTCATAACTTAAAAATCAATAGATCGTCCCTCTACAATTTTTTTTTCCATCTTAAAATAAAACCGATGAACAATCTGCTCGGACTTGAAGCACTATAGTTTTTGATTTTCCAGATAAAAGATATTTTTTTAGTGATTCTACAGATTACAATTCTGCCATCAATCAATCAAGGCTTTTCTTTCACAATATTCCATGCATTGAATTGAAGAACTCGTATACATCAAAATAAAAATATTAAATTATCTTCAATCAAAAGACACCATTATTGTGGTTGAAAGATTGCTTCTTGTGATACTTTTGATACTTTTAACACATAATCTAAAGGTTATTCTATTCATCCCCTTTTAATAAACTCTATGATGTCTTGTACGAATAGTTTTGAAAATTTCTAATGATGTGAAATATCGAGGGTAAACCTGAATGTTCACAGAAAATTTGAACGTCGAATTTGAAACGTGTTTTAGAACTTTCCAAATCATCAAGCTAAGCCACGCTAATGTAGGATTTTGAAAGAATTTCTATAGTAGCTGATGATTTTTGACCCTGGTTAGAAAATGGATATCGCCTTACAGCCGCGAATTGTTCACATTCCTATTATATTATGTAAGTCAACTACTCAGAGATAAACTAATTTAGTCCCATTCCACTGATTCTAAATTGTTTATGTTTTTGGTAAGATCAGTTTTTAAAGTATAAATTTTTAGAAATTATCATAATAAATGATTGAGTGAATTGAAATGAAAAGATGAAAAGATGAAAAGAAAATAAAAGCAGAAAAAAGGGTTCATTTAGTCAGATAATATTCCTCAGTTTGAGATAGGTGGGTCAATGGCATTTCTGTTCCACTCTTCCAATTCTAATTGATGTTCTCTTTCAACTGCAAATTTTACAGCCTCTAAGACATCATTGCATTGCTTTCTTGGTTTATATTTTGGAGTTGTGTTTGGTTGGTAAACACCAGTATTAACCAAAATTGAAAACCAAGACTCATCATGAGAATTAGCAAATCTTATATCGGATTCAGGTGTATCACCAACAAAATAGACAGTTGATGGAGGTGGTAAATCCTCAGGTGTTGAAAACGAATCGGTTTTGATTGTTGTTGGAGGTTTGGTGCTTATTGACAATTTATTTAAACTTTGAAGAGTAAGACCCGTATTATAATCTTCACCTTCTTCTTCGTCATCATCTTTATCTTCGCTCTCGGAATCAGTATTAAAGACAGGTTTATATTTTGTATCCTCACCATTTGAGAAAATATCAGTTGAAGAATCTGCATTGCTGAATGAAGTAAGTTCATCAATATGATCGTCAAGCATTGATTTTCTCCACCGATGTAAAACTTTTTCAGCAAAGTTAAAAGTCGTACGTTGAGGTTTACCAAATCTAACAACTTTCATTTCTTTACCAGTATGTTCTCTGAACAATGCAGCAATTGAAACTTGTAATGCCCCCATTCCATACCTTACTAATTTATAGTTTGTTGCCCAAACAAAATCAGAATGTGCAAAGTAGATAGGAGGACCATCTTCAAAGGTATCTGATAGTGTACCCATATAACCTTCCTTTGACATTAAAAGTTCCAAAATAATCTGTTGATCAGCTGCCCAATTTCTAGAATCTGCGAAAACCATTATAGCATCAATCTTTGTTTTCGAAAAATCAACATGTTTATACTCACAATGTTTAATGTCATCTTGGGAAAGCTCGTAATATGGTGTGACTGAAGGATCCCAATGCATTATATCTAAGGGAGTATATACGTTAGTAAATCCATAAGATTGTGCAACTTTCCGACATGTGTTACCAACACCACCAACCACAAGTACATTTTTATAAACATCAGATAATTCTTTCATTGGAGTATGTCCTTGAACAATTTGATCACTAGTAATTTCAGTTTGAAGTCTTTTACTTAAATCCTCGGCACGAACACTTTCGTGTTTTCCGCCACCATTAGTGACAAAAATATATGGAACCTTAATATTATAAGGGTTATTACCTTCAAGGTAACTGATAGCTTCAATACCAGACTGTAAAGTGTCTGGACCCTTAACTAAAACACCATCTATGTCAAAAGCAAAGGCATATGAAGCAACCCTGGGATGATCAATGACTGTTTTTTTGAATTTCGGTGGAGTACACAGATTGTTATGGTTAAAACTCAAACTCATTCTTGGGTTTCTTAAAGCAACAGTAGGAGAAATTGGACTAGTTATTCCTAAAGTTGAATCCATATTTGAAATTGAAGGGAATGCAGAAACAAACTGATCACTCAATGAAATTGAAGAGACATTCTTCTTTTTTGGTTCTGGTTTAAGTAAATCTATATTGTCATTGTTAAGAAAAGATGTAGTAGCAGTTGTCATTTCGTCTATCTACAAAGTTTAAATTCTGAACATTTATGAAAAACCTAATCTATTGTATACAAAATATTGTGGGGATTCCATAGTATTTATAGGAAGGACAGACAATCAACATGAAAAACAGCACTGACGTCATAGAAAATTAATACCGAAATGGGCAGCTGGGCAGATAACGAGCAGTCCCCCTCCCCCTCCCTTCCTCGCTCCGGCCCTTTCTTGTCTTTCCCCTCCCAGCTCCCAGTGCTGAGATGTTTTGTGGGGACAGGACTGGGGATGCGGGACTGGGGGCTGGGGACTTGGACCAGACCGGTCGGCCTGGACAGTTTGCTGTGGGAAAATATCTACGTAACAGGTTTCCAAACGTCAATACAATAGATGTTGCGAATACACGATATATCGTTACTTCAAACGGGGTATGATGTAAGCTTTTTTTATATAATATCAACCGCAATCTATACAGTTTCTGCTTTGATCTACTCAACTTGGTGTAATCGTACTGTCTATTTCCGAGGATGTTACATCTGCACGATTTCTTCTCTCATTTTCATACTCAACACGTTTCTTCCAGTATGTTCCACTGAATAACCATTTGTTCAATGCATGAACTAGAAACGCATGAAAAGATAAACTCAGTATTATCACTACACCAATCCCTCCATACGGTCCCTTAGCCAAAGGTCCTTCAGGGCCAAAATCAAATCCGCATAAGTATACATAGATACCACTAGCAATTGCATGAATAAGTAAAATCATTGGTGATGCAATACGTATCGCCATGAAACCAACAAATGTATTCCATCCCTTAATGTCTAATCTTTCAAAATTATCATCTTTATTATACTTGTATCCATTAACTTCAAATTCATCGGGTGTTATATATTCTTCATAATGCAAGTACTTGTGCGTCTTGATATCCGCTGGCAATTTGGTACGTTTCGGTATTGAATCTTTGACCTTTACAACATTCCCTTTCTTATCTTTGACAATAAATGGAGTGTCGTTTGTAATCACTGTTTCAACGTCATTTACTTTCTGATCTTCAATTCCATAATTATAATCTAACTTAGTTCTGCCCATTTGAAACTTCGATTTGTCCTAAAGTTTTCAAACTTATTCAACTTGGAATAAGAGTAAACCTAATCAGATCACCGGCCATTGATAGCGGGAAAATTCAATTTCATTCATGCAGAATGAATATTAACAAATTCGCGCAAGGCCTACTATGAAAACCACATTTTCAAAAAACTCAATAAATTCAATGTGCTTTACTGAAAAGAATGTAGAGTCAACGTCAAACGAAAAGTCTCTACAAAAGCCTGTACATGAAGGTTTGCGATGTTATTACGTGTAAGTATGTAATCTATCAACTTGATATCTTCGAGTAAGCCAGCTACTCTTCTCTATATACACTATGTAATTCGATATCAACATACTCGTTTTCTTCAGGTTCATTCCTCTTAGCAGCCTCCGCATTCTGCTCAAATCTGTAAATATTATACCATACAATATCAGCAAATGTAACAGCTAAACCAACAATATTCAATGAGCTCAATTTATCTCCAAAGACAATCCATGAAACAAAGATTGTCAATAGTTCCTTGAATATGCCGGCAATAGATAATGTAAGTAGAGATGCATATTGTAAAAGCACAAATTCTGATATTGTCATAAAAAACGCAAGAAATCCAGGAATGAGTATCAATCCTATTGTGGTTAAAAAGCCTTTATCATTCCAAATTTCTGCATTTTGAAATTCACCAACACCTTCTACTAATGCTCCAACAATGAATAAAAAGACACTCATACCAGGCGAAACGTAAAGCATTGTAAGGAATGGATTTTTAGTGTGTTTATTCTTTTTGAGTATAATCTGTGTTAAGGCCCATCTTAAACCTGACATGCACGCAGAAATTAACACTAATGAAACACCAATAAAAACAAAGTTTTTGGTATTTGGCTCTAAAATACGTTTCACTAATTTCAACTCTGGTGGTGTTTCAGAGAGTGTCTTATTGTCGTTTGAATCATGCTGTCCATAAATCATCATTCCAACACCAAATGTCATAATACAAACAATTGCAAAAATTCGAAGGGTAAATTTTTCAAGTTTGAGTAAAACACCCCAAAGTAAAACAAAAATTAGTGATGATGTCTTCACCATGGTGTATAATGATAATGTGATGAATCTGAATGCAGTGTTACCCAGTCCAATATCACCAGCAGAAGCAATAGAACAAGGTAAAATGTTACATAGGTATTCTTTAATCGGCATTTTGTAAGATACCTTTTCAGTTATTCTACCATCTTCATTCAATTTATGGTAAGTGCTGTTAGATAATCGGAATCTAGGGAATAATATCAATGTTAAAATTGCCAATCCTGTAAGTATCAATTGATGGAAAGAAGTAATCAGAATTGGAAATTTGAAATTCAAATTAGCACTAGAGAACATCCATCTATTGTAAACGGAAATACCCATCGAAAATATGTACCATAACAAAATTGAAGAAATGGTTATTTTCAAGTGTGGGTAATTCTTCCGTACTTTACTCCAAAAATCAGCAGTATCATCAAAAAAATCACTATTGTTGTCATCATTCCTTTCGAAGTCATCAAATTCCAAAGGGCCAGTTGGTTCAAGTTTCACAATAGAAGTATCAAGACTATCCAACACTTCTCAATTGATGTTAGTGGATTCCACTAAATTACCTGACACGCCAGACGCTTTAATGGGTGAGGAAATATTATCCAATGCCTTCGTGTTTTCAAAACTCAATCTGTCCTTTTCTTTACTTTCCTGTACCGTACTAATTGGAGATAAGAGTGTGCCTTTATTATTAAGCGACGTATCAAATGAATAACTCTTAACATGACTTGATAGTTGTGAAAGCATACCTCCTTTTTGAGAACTTTTGTAATCAGTATTTATAGATAATGATTTTCGTTTTGTTCTAGAAGACACATCCGTTTCAAATGAATCATTGTTGCGTGATTCATTACGTGGTGAATTAACTTCTGATATTGACCGAGATCGTATTTTGGAAAAGGAAGTGTTCAGTTGCAATGACTTTTTAAGTTTTTTGTCTTCCATTGTATAATAGAATAATTATTGAATTGTATTTTCTAATGTTAATAGTGGAAAAAAATGAGTAATATTAATCTATTTGGAAAAGTCGAGCTGTACCAAGAATGGCAATGTATGGTAGGTTCAAAAAAGAACTCAAAGTAATCTGTTGATTCGAATCAGGCTCAAAACTTACACGCGCAAGGGTCAATTTAATTTATCATAAATCATTAAAGTATTAAAGATCGAATTACAAAATTTCTAAAGTTTTAATTAAATCCAATCGACTGGATTTCTGGTAACTTTCAAAAGTTCAGCTTCTCTTGTACCTTCTTCAGGTTCATGATTATATAACCAAGTTGCAGTTTTTGGCATTGACATTAAAATTGATTCAACTCTTGAACCTGGAGTTAATAAACCAAACTTAGTACCTCTATCATAAACTAAATTGAATTCAACATATCTACCTCTTCTAATTTGTTGCCATTCTTTCTCTTCCGGTGTATAAGGCATATCTTTACGTTTTTCAACTAAAGGTAAATACGCTGGTAACATTGCATTAAAGCAAGATTCTGCCATTTCTAAACATTTTTGTGGTGGGAATCTATTGAAATCATCAAAGAAGATACCACCAACACCTCTAGTTTCGTTTCTATGACTTATAAGGAAATATTTATCACACCATTTTTTAAATTCTGGATAAAGTTCAGCACCAAAAGGATCTAATGCTTCTTTATGTTTCAAATGGAAATGCTTTGCATCTTCAATATAAAGATAACTTGGAGTTAAATCTGCACCACCACCAAACCACCAAGTTTGTACTGAACCATCAGGGTTTAAGATTTCAAAATATCTATAATTCAAATGCATTGTTGGTGCATGAGGATTCCAAGGGTGTAAAACCATACTTAAACCACAAGCAAAAAATCCCACATTACCATCATCATTAGTTTTAATATCTTTATGATCAACTTTCATTCTTTCAATTGCACCTGGTGGTAATGTACCATGAACAACAGAAATATTTACACCAGCTTTCTCAAATGTTGAACCATCAGCTAAAACCATTGAACGTCCACCACCAGCATTTTCACCTCTACTCCATTCATCAGGTTGAAACTTTTTTGTATCTAAAGTTTCTAATCCTTCACAAATTTCCTTTTGCTTTTGACGGATTAATTTTTCCATTTGTTCCCTTATTGGGAGTGATGGATCAAGCACTGAGTTAGTCATTATAAAACGTTGAATTTTCTTGTGTATGCTGGAAGGATGATCAAATTAAACAAAGTTTCCTGAAAAGCAAAGATGAATTGTTGGATTTAAATAATTTGAGGAAATTGCACGACCGTTGAACGTTAAAATTGCGTTACATGCAACTGTTATAATAAATTATGAGGCGATAATTGAAATAATGGCATTTTTTCTTTTTTTGGTGACGAGTCCGCGATTTTAAATTTATTATTACAAATTTACTTATAACAAAATGTCACGTGTTTGTAAAGATCATGTTATGAAAATTGAGCTTTAGGGGGTATTTAAAGAAAGCTAAAAAGAAGATTCAAGAAGGGCTATTTGAATTAGACTGGATTAGTCTTTTCCGGGTACTTTTGGTGCCTTTGTTTTTGTTTTTTTGTGTTTTAAATGAGTTTTATAGTGTTGCATACAATTATCCTGCCTTGAAAATCTTGATTGACAACCTTGGAAAGGACAAACATGATTTTTCACACCAGTGTGAATTCTATTATGTCTAGCCAAATGACCTGATGTAGTAAAACCTTTATTACATTTAAGACATTTGTATTTTCTATTTGGTGTTGAATTATCAACATTACTAATTGTAAGGGATGTTGTTGTTGAATTTATTGGAGATGGAGAATGTGATAATAAACTATGAGAATTTGCTGAATTTAAATTTGAATTAGCATTTGCTCCATAATTTAAGGGTGAAGTTGAGTAAGTGAGTGAGGGTAACATGACTGAACTGTTTGAATTTATTTTGTTAAGAACCATATTCAAACTAGGTAGCATATTTTGTGAACTTTGAGAACTTTGATTGGAATATAGTGATAGATCTGAGGTTGATCTTGCGTAGTTAGATCCTGATGTCATTAACGGTTGATAACTATGTAAATTCGATGATTGATTTTGCTGAGAACTATATGAATAATGTTGTTGTTCCTGCTGTAGTATTTGTTGTTGATGTTGTTGATATTGTTGATGTTGTTGTTGTTGGTGCAATTGCTGCAATTGTAATTGGTACAAAGATGTAGTTGGTAAGTTTAGTGGAGGAAGTTGTAATGGAAGAGATTGTTGAGAAGGATTTAATGGGTATGAATGTAAAAAAGGTACAGTTGTTGAAGTTGAAGGTGAGGTTGTATTGGTAGCAAGAGGTGGTAAATGTACATCTAGTGGTGAAGAAGTAATAGAATGAGTAGTTCTTGATAAATTATTTAGAGTTGTAAAATTTGTACTTTCAGTATTAGATGTTGAAGATTCAAAATGTGTTTCATTTGGGGGTTGATAATGATGTTCATGTTGGTGATTGTTCATTGGTATTGCAACTTGAGCCATTTTGGAAAATTATGATAGGGTATATTATCAGAGAAGTGAAATTTTAAGATACTAGAAATGATAAGGAAAAAGCAACAATGAGGACATCGAAAATATATATTCAACAAAACAAGAAGGTGTTAAGAAAAAGCAAGAGGGAATATGTAGATACTTATAAGGAAATGAAGGGGAATGAAAGCATCGAGGGTTTAGTATAGGGTGTTGGTGAGAAATGGGGCGGGAGGTAAAACGTTGGCGGTTATGAAAATCATATTATTTATGTTAATCAGGAGAGGGGTAAAAGAGACGGTTGGTTAAGCCACATGGTTGGACGGAGAATTATGGGAATGAATAAATGGGATTGGAGAAGAGGGAGAGGGGGGGGATGATTCGGTGTTTACAAAGTGGAAATAGCAAGCTCCGGACCAATAAATTGTTAGAAATTAACACGGAAGAGTTTTATTTGAAAACAGTTAGCAGTTAAAATTTGGTGATGTCAACGGGCGTTAAATGTCGCATTAATTAGCGTTAGCTTTATGGTACATACTCGTTTCACTGGTTTCAGTTCAGTTCCTTAGAAGAGAAACTTGTGGTGGGAGGGACAATCGCGTTCCGGTTGGCCCGTTGCACGCTTCGCGGCGGGGGACTGGGAGTGGGAGTGGGAGTGGGAGTGGGAGTGGGACTGAGGGGAAGGGGAAGGGGAAGGGGAAGGGGACCCTCCCAGCATCGCAGGGAATTAGGGCCCAACACACACACTTCCCTGGGCCCAGAGTCGCTTTCCCGGGGGCGGCACCGTTGTGGAAGAAAATGCCGCTAAGGGACGTGGGGGGAAGGCGGAAGTGGTCTATCCGCGCAGTGGATTTTCCAGAGTTAGGGGCTAGAGTTAAGGGCCCTCCCTTCTCTTCCGCTCCCTACCCTACAGGGTGGTGGTCGAGTTTAAGCAGTGCAACGACGTCAGATCTAACATTTGCGGAAGGGATACAACCGACTGTAGAACGGTCTGAACTGTTAATTAGAGGGGACCTTCCTAGATAGGCCATATCGCCGTCAATTCACCGTTTAAATTTAGTCACATTTCCGCGCTTGATAATTTGCGGAAAAGGTGCATCCGCAAGTTCTGGCGCGTTTTTCCTGTCTTGCTCTCTCTCCCGCAACAGCCTAATCTCAATAAGTACTACGTTAACCAACCTTAATTACCCGCTAATTGCTCAACGGTCCCCTCCCCTTAGACACGGCATGGTTTGTTCGGATATTACTAAGCTCCGTTCCTTAACTCCATAAAATTATAACCACTATATACTCACTTTTCTTTCCTCACTAGACAAATATCAACAAGAACCCCAAAGATCATCCCAATAGTAGTAATACAACAATTCGGATAATTCTTTGTCCTTAATCCTTTGTCCTTATCGGTTCCGGGAACAGGCTGACCATGTCTATCACTACGGCATTTCTGAAACAAAACACGTCGCCGACACTCCCCCGACAAGGGTCCAGGCCCTGAAAGCCCTGAATTCGAGCACTTTTTATCGACCCGAGCGGTTTTGCTTTCACTCGCCGCGAGCAAAATAAAAAGCATGAGAAGAGAAACAAAGAAAAATAAATTTATTAACGCGAGTAGCAATTGCTGTATTACGTAAATTTCTGTTGAGTCTTCCAATCGTGTTAATCGCCCTGAACTTCAGAATCGCACGTGACACGACTGTAGGGGGCAAATTTAAATTCACATTACTTTCAATACATGAATTGAATAAGTTCACTAACCATTACTTTCACTAATACTACTACTTCTATATACGCTGCTTATTCACCCCCCCCCTTCCATTTTTTCTGTCCCAACTCCCCAATAACCACCACCTACCGCCCTTTCAAACCCGTACGACAATTGGCGCCTCTTTTCTTCTTCTCGATTCCATCGCTTCCGCGCTCGACCGCGCTTTCTTTCACGTTTTTCTCAGTAATCTTGCTCAATCGTTGATGACCCCGGGTATTATATTGCAAATCAAAGCTCGCTAAGCTGAGCTAGCTGAGAGCCAGTGCGGGCAGGACTTTAGCAAGCCTGAGAAAAAATTATGAGTTCCTTAATCCCTTTCCTCAATTTGATTAACACCATTTTCATCTAATCTATTCTTTGAAATTCGTCACGATTAACATTCTCTGATATTAATATCTACAATTTCAATTATACTATTATTTTCATTTGTAAATTAAACAAAGAAATAATTCAAAAAATTTACATTCAGTTCTTTTCTACATTTTGAAATTGAAAAATTAAGTTAACTAAAATAACAATGCCTTCAAGTAAATATCCATTATCACCAGCTTTAAGGGCTCCAAATTCTCCTTCAATTAATCCTTCAAGACAAAACTCAATTGTTGAAATGCTATCTTCTCCTCCACCATTGGAAGATTTAATAACAAATTTAGATATAAATTCACAAACAACAACTGGTCTAAGAAGTAATAGCAATATCAATAGTAATTATAATAATAATAGTAATAATAATAGTAATATCAATAATAATAATAATAACAATAATACCATCATTTACAATAGCAATCTACATCCAGCAAGTTATTCTCCAAGTACATCATCAATATCTTCTTTATTATCAGGAAATATACCCACTGATTCAAATGAAAATCCTTTAACAGATACTGATAATGAAAATTCAGAGCTACCTCACTCTGAAAGTTTATCAAATGTTTCAACTAATTTATCAGAATTTCCTTCTGAAAATATTTCAAGAAATCCTTCAACTTGTTCAACAAATTCTCAATTTTTGAATGGTGCTTCATTAGAATGGAAAGATATACAATTAAGTGAATTGGTTGAAAAAAATAAATTAATTATAATTGATGCCAATACTTCAGTTGAAAAAGCTTTTGAAACTTTAGTTAATCATGGTTTAACAAGTGTACCCGTTGAAAATTTTAAAAATGATTTAAATTGCTTAACATTTGATTATACTGATTTAAATGCTTATTTACTATTGGTTTTAAATAAATTAAATGTCGAAGATTTAAAAAATTTAGATTATACTCCAAAGGATCAGATCCCAATTCTAATTAATAATGCTCAAAGAGGTCAACAAGTACCTGTTAAATTTGTTATTAAATTAACAAATAAAAATCCTTTCATTAAATTACTTGAATCTGATACTTTATCAACAGTTGTAGAAATCTTAGGTACAGGTGTTCATAGAATTGCAATTATAAATGATAATAAATTAACTGGTATTTTATCTCAAAGAAGATTAGTTAAATATTTATGGGATAATGCAAGAAGATTCCCTTCAATGGAACCAATCTTATCTTCATCAATTAAATCTTTACATATTGGTTCTTCAAATCCTGTTACAATTTATGGTGATCAATTATTAATCGAAGCTTTAATGACAATGCATAATTTAAAGATGTCTTCATTAGCTGTAGTTGATAGAAATTATCATTTATTAGGTAATATTAGTGTCACAGATGTCAGATTAGTTTCAACAAGTTCAAAATCAAATTTACTCTATAAATCTTGCTTGCATTTTATTTCAGTTATTTTAAATTCAAGAGGTTTAGAAAATGGTAAAGATTCATTTCCAATTTTTCATGTTACAAATCAAACCTCTTTAGGTAGAGCAATTGCTAAAATGGTTGCAACAAAATCTCATAGATTATGGATTATTAAACCAGAGTCAAATAATAAACCTCAAACTTCAAGTCAAGAGTTAAAACATCATCATGTTCATCATTCTCATTCTTCTCATTCTTCTCATTCATCTCATCATTTCTTACATCAAGAAGAAGATAATCATAGAACTGGTAAATTAATAGGTGTTTTATCATTAACTGATATTTTATCATTATTCGCTAAAACTTTAGGTAAAGCTCATGTTGAACCAAATCTTGCTAGAATTCAACGTCGTAGATCAAGTTCAGGAGTTGCTAGTATAAATACAAATTCAAGTCTTGAAATGTTTAGAAGAAGTATATCTGAACAATCAGATAAGTCTCCAACTGATACAAATCATAGATCAACTTCGAATTCAGTATCTTCTTCTTCAATGAAAAATTGATTTGTGTTATAAAATCATCATTTTTTACAAATATTCATATAATGAACTAAATTTCGAATTAAAATAAAACTGTAATTTATACTACATAAAACCTAATCTTACATTCTTCGTTTCATATTAACTTCAAAATCTGTACTAGCACTACGTTTCAGCCCAAATGCAACATCTTTATGTGGACTTTCTGATCTAACACTCTTTGTAGGACTCCTTGATGGTGTTCTCCTTAAAGGTGTCCTTTTAAAAGGAGTCCTACTGGGACTCTTTTCAGGACTTTTATTCATGTTATTTTTGGAAGGTGTTTTCAAAATATTCTCATTCTCCTTATTGTTGAGAATTTTCATTCTTGGTGTGTTCAATATTTCCTTCATTTGAATCATTAAACTATTTTTCTTATTCTCTACATCTAAATTGTCATTATCAATAATTTTGTTGATAACATTCTCCAGCTCTTCAATATTCGCCCTTATAAACTCAATGTTATTAGTGATTAGTTCATCCTTTTTCATGTTCATCATATCAATTTTTTCAAGATCTTTCAATAAAGGTTGGAGTTCTGAGTTCAATAAACTAATTCTCTCATGAACCTCATTTACTTTACTATCTTTTAATTCACCCATACATTGTTGAATGAGTCTTGTAAAATTATTCTGTTGATCCAATATTAATCTATCTAACTTACTTTTTTCATTTAAAGTCATAACAATAAAGTTTTCTGACTTCTCACTCCATTTCGATTCAGAATTCTTCAACTTTCGTTGATAGTGATCTAAAAATCTCGCATAAGTTTCATTGATGTTATCGCTTAGTAACCTACTAATGTGTAAGTTCATCTCTTTTTTAAATGCATCAAGTTTACCTGTAAACTGACTCTCCATTTCATTTATGAGTCCTGAATCACGCTCTCTAAGGAAATTGTTAATAAACTCCTTAAACTCTTTGTTATTTTCCTGATGTTGATCAAGTTGATTCGTGATTTCGTTAACATGATTCAAGATCTCACTTGTAGATAGTGTTACATTCTCTTCAAAAAATTTTAAGATATTTTTAGAGCTTTGCAATTTTTCAGTAACTTGAGTATTGATTTGAAACACCTTCTCAATATCATCAGTGACAGTACATAGTGTATCCTTGAAGTGCAAAATATCGTTATCAATAACATGATCCTCTGAAACTCTGTCATAAATATCAGTTAAGCATCTGAGAATTTTATCCGTAAGTATTGACTTGGTCCTGACTTGCATATCAAAGGCAGCATTTATACTTCTGTTAAACTCTGAATAAAGCAGATTACATTTCTTTTTAATAGATATTTCATTTTCCTGTTGTTGTTTGATTTTGTTTTCAAAGTCTACAATCTTCGATTCCAAGGATAGTATATTTTGTTTCAGTATCTCATTTTCTTTCTTTTCAAAATCATTTTTTTTCATCTGATGTTCAAGTTGATTCATCAACGATGATTTGAACCCTTTTAGCTCTTCTACTTCATCCTTCAGTGTCTTCTGCGTCAAATATAGGTCTTTATAATTGGAATCATCCATAACAATGCAATTTTCCCTTCGGCGTGTAGCCATCAAATCCAGTTTGAGCTTTCTGTTATCCTCAATCAATTCATTAACAAGAACCTCTTCGCTAATGGTATCCCCTATCTGAGCAACGTTTTGAATGTTTTTAGCTTTAGAGGCATATTCTAAAGTTGACATACTAGCTTGAACATCAAGTAGAGTAGGTGCAATATTCGCAACAAGGACAGTTTTTGTTCGTCCTCCTAATGAATCTTGTAATAGCCTCGTAAGTTTAGACTCTCTGTATGGTATAAAATTAGCACCATCAACAAGACTATTGATTACTCTTCCCAAAGTTAGCAAACTTTGATTTATGGATCCAGCTTCTTTGGCTCGCTGATTGATACTTCCTGATCTATTGATATTTTCAGACCCCGCTAAATCAACTAAGTTTAACTTTGCAAATTGATATTCGGCACCATTAGGTCGCTTCTTCACCAAATAAACTGTAAAAATTGTATGTGATCTGCTGGATGCTGCATTCATCTTAGTACCTGCAACTTTTTTTCGATCAAGTCCTATTTGTAGCAATCGCATCGCTTCCTCAAAATTCTTCAAATAGAATTCTTCTAGTGCTTTAATCTTCATTGCCTTATTGGGCCCTTCATAAATCTTCAGAAGTTTGTCATTTCTTCCATCACTAAGAAGGTCTTTCAAGTTCTCATTATATATCTCAACAAAAGAACATTTGAGAAAAACATTGTCCAGTTCCGATTCAAACAGTTTTTTCAAGCATCTGGGTATCACCCCACTCTCTGGTGTTAAAGAATTTCCGTCAACCTTTCCACACATGGTGTATGTTTTTCCTGCACCAGTTTGACCATATGCAAATATCGTGCAATTAAACCCTTTTATGAAATCCTCACATATCTTCTCCGCTACATTTTGAAAGAAAGTCATCTGATCAGTAGTTGGTCCATAAACTTTATCAAGTTTATACGTTCTAGTTGTCGAGTTATCTATGTTTGCTATTTCGTCAAGTTTTTTCGTGTTCGAATTATTGTTATTAGATTCATTGATGTTTTCAGGAAGATAAATCTTAACTTCATCAGCTTTTTCTCCGTCTATACTAATAACAGTTGGAGAAGTACTTTCATTTTCAACGTAGCCTCTTCCACGGCACCTCACAATCACATCTATAGATTCCGTAAACATACTCAAGTCTTTATGCTTGGAAGTAGTAGAAGAGTTGGAAACTGTGCTTGTGATCGAGTTTGAGCTGTTAGGTCTCTCCTCTAAACCTTTTTTCTGTATTTTCTTATACATCAGGGATGTTGTTCAATTATTTGAAAAATAACTTATTATCCTTACTATTTACATTAATACAATAAATCATGAAACCGAAATGTCAACAACACGACAGTCCGATGACGAAAAAAAAACAACGGGGTGCGAGTATACGCGAAGCACGTGATCTCACAAATGTAAGATGTTGATGCAAATCGATTACGTAATATAGAACCAAGATAGTATCAATAGAACAATCTCATCTCTCGATAATTTCAACGTCACCTATACCTTCAAGGATAGAGTAAACTTCAGTTCGAGACAGTCGCATTGAGGTACAAATCGAATCCATATGCGGCGTATGCTTCAAAATTCTGGTAATCTTTTCCTTCTGAAGTCTCTGAACTTCCTTTAATCTTACTTCGTGTGCATCATGAAACTGATCATCTTGTTCGTTTTCGGATCCACTGCTTGCAGCATCGCTTTCAGAAATACTACTGTCGTCACTACTACTTGAATCAATATCATCAAATTGCCTGATGATGCTAGGCCCCTTATCATATAAGAGTTTACGATTGTTCTTCTTCGTATTTTTCAGCATGGTTTCATTCAATAATGGTAATGAAGAGACATTAAGGTTACTAACCTTAATCATTTTGCTGCTTTCGGGATCAAATGTGTGAGGTTCTGATACAGATAACAGATTTCCTGATGTCTCATCAACTATGTTTTTTTCTGCCTTTCCAATTACGGGATATTCATGTATTCTAGCAATCAATCCATTACTAACCCCAAACGTGATAAGCTTCCTTACATCAATATATTCCAAAAGTTTTCGATTTTCTGTATACCATTGTTCAACGGATTTATTTGAATTCAGTGAATTATACAATTGAAACAAGGTCGCTTTTGAAGGTAATGGAACCTTTTTAACCTGTTGCCTATTGTGTTGATTATCATATTGTGCAAATCCTGACAGTCCTGGTTTTCTTTGTGCTGGGCTAGAAAACGAAGCAGATAAGGGGAAGTCGTTGGTTTTAGAATTTACACTGTTTGAATGAGAGTCACTTCTGGTCAAAAGGGATTCCGCTTTAGTTTTCTGGAAAGATCCGTGAGGAGAAAGAACATAATCTTGGCAGTTAATAGCCATAAGTGGATCTCGCAAAAAGTTTCCAATTGTAGATGTCACCATATAATGATTGGAGAATTGAAAAATGTCAACAATCGTTACACATTTATAATGAATGAAATGTCGAATACACTCTTTTGTAAGCTCCAAGTTGACATAAGACAAGCTACTAATTTTGGCAACGGAATTTACACCATCAATAAATGGGCACACCTTTAACATTGTAGGATCCCAAAGTGAATCAATCAAAGATCCGAGTTTCAAAAGAGCTATCGGAACCTCATATGAATGAACGTAAGGTGGTGGTGGTGAAATAGGGAATAGTTTCAAATCTACAGCATTAGAAGCATCGATGGAAATCTTACATTCTGAGTAGTTATTCAAATCCTGAAATATTTGTTGCATAAGTGACTCAATTGAGGAAATAATATTTTGTGTTTCAGTATTCAACCCAGGAGCATCTTTCTTAACAGCTAATTGTATATTTGTATTATCCCAATCATTGATCACCTTGTAGTATTTGTTGTTATTCATGTTGAATTTGGTAGGGATCTTGGGTATTGGGTCTATTACATCTTGAAAATAAACGTGGGAGTCTTTCAGTGATTTAGAGAAAAGTTGACCTTGTTCTTCTAATGCTCGAAACATTCGCCCGATTCTTTTAATATTCCCTTCATATGGAGTTGTGTCACTTTCGTAGGGGAATACAAAACAAAAGTTAAACCCGAATGAGTTTCGAGCATATTGTGGACCGTATATATTGACGGGAAACCCAAGAACTCTATACTCATCAACTTTCAATGTGATGAGTTTATTGCACAAGCTAGGCTTAGGTATCACGTAATTTTTAATCGTATCAAAATCGAATAAGGGTTGATCAAATGATGAAGAGTCAGGCATGTTGTTGTTCAATCTATTATCATCATTGGATGGTGGTACAATTGACCCACTAGGAACCTGATGGACAACTTTTGTTCCCTCTGTTGGATGGAAAACAGAGTAAAATACTGCTGTTATCGGTACAAAACCATCAGAGGTTGCCATTAGTTTCGTACTTCTTCTGTTGCTGTCAAGAATGGTAGAGTCTAACTCATCAACAAGTAGAATATTATACATAGCTTCACGTGACTTTTGTCCGGTGAAAGAATGAGATCTCTCCGTCAACAATTTAAGTAAACTTGCTACATACAAAAATTAGAAAAGCCATATTGATTGGGAACAAATACAAACTAGTGCAATATGTTCAAAGCATATTTGCTGAAGCGCCTACCCAGTTCATCTCAGGGAGACGAAGTTGGTCTCTAAGATAGCTATACACCTCTTGAACTAATACTCTAGCGAACTCTTCTGCAAATGAATCTGTTAATCCTTTTTCTGGGAACTTGTCTTTTAGAACAGCACGACAGCTACGGTACATATAAGATAATGTAATTGTAGGGAAGACAACTGCAACATCCATACCCATAGTTAACAAACCTGCAAAAGTTTCAACTTCAAAATGTAAGCATTCTCTAATCAAAGTAGCGTAAACATTTTTGTCCACTTCCCTCGTATCTGGATGAAACCAAGAATACTGTTGATAAAACTTGAAAGTGTCCACTGAAACTTGTGGATCTTCATTGAATTTTCTCGTGATGCCACATTCTTCAGCTCTCTTGGAAATCAGTAAAGCTTGTTTATTACCTTCTTCACTGATAACGGGTTGCATTTAAAAAAGAAGTATCCCTGGAATACAATAAACCTACAGAAAGAAGATTCACTACTGTTGTAGATAAATATCTAGCAAAAAGTCACATTCAGGTTTAACTTTTTATGATAAAATCGAGGATTTATTTAACCCCTCGGATCGGAGCACATGAGTCTTCAGTTATTGAAAGATTTATTCTTTTTGATACCCTTTACAATATAGGAAAAATGGCACCAGTGTATGTTTAGAATAGCTTTCATTATTACTTAGTTGATACTAACATGTTTTCACAGACGTACTTATATCACTATCGGGGATAACAGCTCTTTAATGGTACGAACATTTTTGAATAAAAGCCAATTAGAATTGAACAAGGTGAGGAGGCCAGTTACAATGAAGACTTCGAATAGAATTCAAGACATACAATTGATGAAATATAAAAGGATTATTATGTCCAATCGACATTTAAAGGAATTATATAATGACTCTGATACAAAAAGAAAATTGATGACGATATTATTCGAGATGAATAAGGAAGAAATTTTCAGTATAGCTAGAAATGTTAAAATGAATGATTTCAATTTTGAAAATGATGACGAAAAGGATAAAGCTTTCAAAGGTACTGACAAGATGTATTTAAATGTGAGTAATTATTCATGGAAATGCATGATATATATTAGTTGGAACGAAATTGAAACTTTAAGAAATTGGATGGAAGGTTATGATGTACGAAGTGGGAGAATTAATTGGAAGAAGTGTGAAAAATTAATGATCAGGGAGTTAAAGTTTGAGTCTTCAGAAGATAAAGAAGATGAACATTTTAGTGACAGTGATGAGGAAAATGTAAAGAAACCAATGGATTTTAAATTTTGTAAAACAAGGACTGCACCAATTCCGATTAACATTCACGTTTTTTCTAAAGTATAGGAAAGGAAATAAATATTTCAATGTAAGATTAACTAAAAGATTAGGCTTATATGTTATACATAAAAAGAAAAAGTTAGTGTTACAATATAAGAGTGTAAAATAGTAAAAGATGAATATGAGTGAACGATGAAAAGAGTTATAGATGAAAAAGCATTATTATGACTACATTAAGCCGCAACAGGTTGTTGTTGATGTTCTTCAGTCCATTGTTCGTCTTCAACATTCAAATGATCGACATCATCAGCTAATTCGTCTTCATAATCAGTCACTTTGAATGAAAGTGTTGGTTTTACAGCAGCAGTTTCGAAAGTCCAAGTAGAAAGAGCATTTTCACAATCAATAATGATTTGCTTTGAAGCTTCATAACCATCATAAGAAGGTCTAGTTTCACCTGGAGTAACTGGAGAATCATCTAATAATTCAAGTAATGCCTTACCGTAACCAGCAATAAGGGCAACTTTTTCAGCATATTCTCTAATAGAATCAAATTGATAAGAGAATGCAGCTTTTAACTTTTCTCTTGTGATGTTAGATAATTGAGCTTCCGCAACTAAAGATTCAGCTTCAGCTCTAACTAATTCTTGTTCCAAAATAGAAATTTTTGGTGATTGAGGATCTTTATATTTTAAGTAAGCAATTTGATCAGTAATCTTTGCCTTACGATCTCTTGAAGGTTGAACAGAACCTTCAATATCTCTTATTGACTTTACAGTAATTCTATATTGATCGTATCTATCAATGAATTGATCTTCCAATTCACCAATTTCGTAAATGAGAACACCCAATTTATCAGTAATATCAGAAACATCATCTTCATTATCTGCCCCCCAAAGAGATAGTTGCTTTGCAGCATCTCTTCTTTCGGTGGAGCAAGCTTCAATTGCTCTCATGACATTCTTTTCCATCTTAACAAATTGAGCAAGTTTTCTAGCAAGTTCAGGTCCAAATGAACCAGCAGTTGTTCTTCTAAAAGAATTAGCTAAACCACCTGGACCAAAAAATCTTGGAGTTTTAGTCGATGAAACTGGAACAGCAATTGGGTTAGATAATTCAGCTGCAGTTGGAGCCCTTTGATTTCTCAGGGAGTAAGTTCTGTGCATTGTTAGTTAATTAATTGTGAAAACTAATTTGAATAGATAAATGATATCCGCAACAAACTAAGTAATTAAATAGCTCTCAAATTGGAGACATGACCCTCTTTATACGACTCGAAGACTGTACGCCCTTCCCAGGCTCCCCTTTCCCACAGACTCGCACTAATCAATCATTTTCTCTGCTTTCGCTGATTCGCATTGTTTTCTTTGTTTGCGTTGCGTGTTTAGCCACCATCACCTCTGCACGTCTTCACTTCTGCGTTGCGTATACCAATGTCGTAAAATATTCCAATAACTAGTATGATTTGATGTCAATATGAGCCTGTCTGTACTTTCCATGCAGCTAGACAGTCCCTGTCGTTGCAGTATAACCTCCCCAGGGCATACCGGAGACACGACGAGCCTCCACCGGGCTGTCCCAATGCGGCAACGTCGTTTGCCCAAAACGGAAGCAAGACTTCCCGATTGGGACGCGGCCTGCGCGAAACAGAATTTGAAAAATAAAAGCTCGCGACCCTGATTATTGAGCTTTTCAAATTACGAGAAAAGGCAGCAATTCGCGTCACGCGGTGCCCTCAGCAGACTTTGTCAACAGTGCTATAGAATTATGTCAAGATTAGAGAGAGATATGGATCTATCTATATGATATATACATTGATTTATACAATCAGACTATTCTGATTGATACCTGAACGTTGAAAGAGATGATAGCCGGCCAGAAGTATTTCCAGCGTTGGTTTTGCTATGGTTGCTATTGCTCATTTTTCTGTTAACGTTCACATTAACCTTGACATCCTGTAATGGTACCCTCTGCTGAAGGGGTGAAGGTCGATGAACTTTACCATGATTGTTTCGTACTGGATTCATCAATGGATTCAATGTTTGAGTGGTAGAGTTTCTTTGCAAATTTGACATCCATTTGTCTGGTGAAAATTGTGAACGTTTACTTTGTAAGTTATTCTCTTTATCCATTGACAATGTCGAACAATGACTCCCTGTTGGGTTGAAGGAATAGATTTCTGCTAGTAAATTTGATTTATCAATTAAATTGTTTCCTTCTGAGGTATCAATGTTGTACTGTGTATTGTCCTTTAAACTACTATCTTCATCCAAAAAGCAATCGGTATTCATATCTCCAGGTTCAGTAGATACAGAAATTGAGCTATCAGCTCTCATTAATGTGAATGGTGTGTTCCTGTTGATGGTTCTATCACCAAAAGTTATGGTACTCTCTGAAATTTCTGAACTATTGATATTTTCTTCAAAATCTGACTCGCTTGTAGATACAAGTTTACTATGATCAAAATCATCTGTCATCACCGGCCTCTCAACTCCATTTTCATTATCATCATTTTCATTATCATCATCATCACTTAATTCAATATCAGAATCTTGTCCAACCATGGTAGAATTCTTTAATTTTATACTTTGACTAAGTTTCTCATTCACCTCATTTATATCATCTTCAGTTATATCTTCAACATCTGATGAAGAAGCCGTAAATTCAGTAGGTTTAATGTCAACATCTAATTTTTTAATAGGTAAAGGTATCTCATCACAATTTTTATTACTAAAAAATTTACTGATAGTTGGCTGCCCATCAATTTCAGAATTTAAAAGTCTTTGTCTTTTACTTACAGGTGATAGTTGATTAGTTTTTTCCTTTTTTTTCTGCACAAATTGAGCAAACTGATTAATAGCTATGGTAGATTTTCTTTTTTTTGAAAGAACTTCTGATGTAGATGTATGTTTGATTGGTATCTCTGTGTGATTTCTCGTTCGTAATGGTAAAGAGCTGACATTCTTGGTAGCTGCAATTAAGGGCATAGATGCGGATCGCATGGCTAAATTTGGATTGATTTTGTGTTCCCAAGTAACTAATACTTTTTTAGTAAAAGGATCTAATTCTCCTGTTGCTATCTTTTTATGAATCTCAGTATCCAAAATAAATCCAGTACTTGACTGAATGAATTCTTTTGAATATGTATTTATAATTTGTTCAGTTAATGCATTCAAATGCTGAGGTTTCTCATCTATGGGGTTGAAAACAACTTGATGTCTAAATGCAATTTTTGCTCGTTTAAACTCATTTTCAAAGTCTATGGGAATACTTTTACCCTCAACTCGAATACTCATCAATATTCTGTCTATAGTTTTATATGTTTTGATTAATTGTATAGCTTTTTGAATACCAATACCGGGTATACCCTTTGTATAATCGCATCCACTAATAGTAGCCATCAATAGTAGTTGTTCATCATTGAAACTGCTGATATGTGAGCCCTTACAATTCTTCAAATTGTCACGTCTTATTTCAATACAACTACCGGTTTCCTTCAATTTGGTAATCAACACTTGACTTCCGAAAACTAATAAATCAGAATCTTCACTGATAATACCATCAACTAAACCTAATTTCTCTAAAAATACCATTTGAGAATCAGCTTCATACGGTGCTACAACATATTTGATTCGTTGAACTTTAAGCTCATTGATCAATGATTTAGCCATTTCAGGTGAAATGTCACATGCTTTTTGATAATAATTAAATGCAAGCTTGGCATTTCCATTCCTTTTCGCTTCAGCTGCAAGTTGTTTGTATTCGTCCCTGCGCTTCTCCCTTTCCTTTTCTGTCCCCGCTTTACTCGGTAAATAGTCGCCATCAAAAACAAAATATGGCGTTATCTGAAAATACCTCAACATATCTAGCTTCTTCTTGAAATAAGAGATATACGCTTTTGTTGGTCTCTCTAGAACAAGATCTTCCGCACAGCAGAAAGACGCTTTATGTAACCACGCATAGGTGTCAATTGCAAGACATTTTCCCCTGTACTTCTCTAACGTTGTCTCACTTTGGATTGATTTCAAAGCTGGTAACAATCCTGACACACCCATGCTGCCTAATCTGGTGTGCTAGACGAAAGAACGCCAATCGGTAATAACTCATAGTCAGTTCAAAATGTAAACAATATTTTACTCTCCAGCGAGCTCAGTAAATATTTTCGCGTCGTTATCCTAATATATAAATATTCGATTCAAGCTAGCTGGCGCGTCCAAAGCTTTGCTTCGAGTGATCGTAATGGTTCACGTGACACTGAAAACTTACACTCTTACAACATCTCCTTGGCGCAACTCGTTTCTTGAATTCAAAATGGAAGACACGTCACGGTGTAACACAACCACTGAAACCACACTGCTAAAGGAGAAAGAGAGTAATGAGCGGTGTTGAAGATTTTGTACGCTCTCAACAAGATCTTCTGGCCAAAGGTGTTGAAAATCTGGCTGTGGACGATGATTTGGACTACCAGCACCTTGATACAGAGCATCACCAATACATACAAAATCAGCAGTTGAAACCTAACCAAGTCTCATCAACTGATCTTGTGGCTCATCCAGCTCAATATTCTAGGTCAGGGCCGACTAGACAATTTGATAAATGTCACAGAGGTAGAACACATCGTGCATTTCATGACTTGCAAAGTCCTGTTCCCAATCAATATGTAGACCACAATATCGATCCAAACGCAGCTGCTTTTAACATAGGTCTGGCAACACCTCAATTTGCCTCAAACTTTGCAACTCCCATTCAAGATTCAAAGATTATTCCGCAACAGGGAATACAATTTACACCACAAAATGTACATACACCACATCAAGGTCAATCTCACTTTGATAATAATAGTAGATTTGTCTCTATGAATAATAGCCATAATATCAATCAAGATGTCATTCCAGAAGATCTATATGTTTCTAACTTGAGGAATCAAATGAATGAATATTACAAAAATACTAACTTTTTGAGCTTTGAACATGTATCTGCTCCACCGGCTGGAACACAATATCATGCCATTGATCAAGCTAATGCAATCCCACATTTTTTTAAAACCACAATGTACAGTGTACCAGAAAGTGAAGAATTAAGAGCAAAAACGAAGATTCCACTAGCAATTGTTTTGAGACCTTTTGCTGAATATGTTCCAGATTATGAAGTCCCAATGAAAGTACCAGAGATTAAAATTGAAGAAACTCAAACTGTACCTAGATGTAGAAGATGTCGTGCCTACCTAAATCCGGCTATGCAGCATGATATTAGAAATATGACCTGTAACATATGTGATTTTGTGTCTCCTATTCCATTGGACTATGTCTCAACTGTGGATTTTCAAGGAGTACGAGATGATTATCAAACTAGGCCTGAATTGCATACAGGTGTTGTTGATTACGTTGTTCCAAAAGACTACAACCTAAATACGGAAGTGGATAATAACTCATTACATAGAGTTTTCTTGATTGATTTGACCTATAATGCATATAAGTCAAAGCTTGTTGAATCAGCATGTTCCGCTATAAGATTGGCATTATACGGCAATGAAGGTGTAACTAATATTTCAGCAGGAACTAAGATCAGTATAATCGGGTACGGCTCTAACTTATACTTTTATGATTTATCACCGGAATTAGAACAAGCAACAGTTTCCATCGTAACTGATCTGGAAGATCCCTTTATACCTTTTGGTCAAGGTATTTTTGCTAATCCTATTGAATCTTATAATATAATTGAACAGACATTAACTATCATTGAGCAAAATGGCGGAACAGCGGCTGCAGAACCTGCTTATGGTGCAGCACTAAAAGCTGCTGGTTTGGTGCTTGAACAGGTTTCTGGAGGACAAATCATTAGTATTTTATCTACCCTACCCTCATTGGGTCCGGGAGCATGCGCACAAAGAGTAAAGAATGGTAAGTCAGAGGTCGATTTTGTGAAAGAAATTTGCACGGCAGAGAACAAATTTTACCATGATTTGAGCATTGAGTTCGTGAAAAACAACATTGGTGTAGATTTACTTGTTGCTTCCTCATCTAATGTTGACCTCATAAATATTGGAAGTCTTTCAGTAAATACGGGTGGTTATGTTAAAGAGTGGTTGCCGTTTAATGTTGAAAGAGATGATGTATCGTTTACTTTTGAGCTGAAAAAATGTTTTGAGAGAATTGCTGGATACCAATGCCAACTGAAGATTCGTTGCTCTCGTGGATTACAGGTCAGCCATTATTATGGACCATTTGTCACGACTGATGGTTCAGGTGCACCTACTATACCACTTGTTAGTGGTGAAACATCGATTGTAGCGGACTTTCAATATGATTCAAAACTTGATATCAAAAAAGATGCACATTTTCAAGCTGCATTCTTATACACCTCAAAGGACGGTATACGGAAAGTTAGGGTTGTTAATAGTATCTTATCAATCACCCAGAGGGTAAACGATGTTTTTGACTTTGCAGACCAAGATTCAATACTCAAAGTGATGATTAAAAAGAGTATTGAGAAATTCAGCAGTGCTCCTATTGTTGCCCTGAGAAGCAGTTTGACCATTCAATGTTCTGAAATTATGGCTGCATATAAGCATTACGTTGCGAATGCAAATAATAATAACTCATCAACCCAATTAATATTGCCGCAAAGTCTCAAAACCATGCCAATGATGGTTCTCGCCATTTTGAAATCAAAAGCATATAGAGAAAGAGTTGGATTACCTGACCATCGTGTTTTTAGTATGTTCAAACTATCTCAATCCAATTTGGCATCTCTTACTGCATACCTATATCCACTATTATTTTGCATACATTCGCTAGAAGAAAATGATTTCATGAAAAGTGAAGGAACTGGTATGATTGAAGTTGGTAAGTCTTTACCATTAACACTAACACAGCTTGAATATGGTGGGGCTTACTTGCTTTTCAATGGGGAAAGAATCATCATATGGTTGCATTCAGATGTAAACCCTCTCTTGTTACAAGATCTATTTGGGTCAGAGGTTGATTCATTAGAGAAAGTACCTTCATTTATTGCAACTTTACCTGTTATTGATACACATATTTCGAAACAAGTTCGAAATATGTGTGATTATGTAGCTCAACATTTCAATGGTCTTGATAGACAAAGTGTTGAGATTTGCAGGTTCAAAATTGATCCAAATGAGTCAGAGTTTCAACAATCATTCATTGAGGAGAAAAACTCAGAGCTACTGTATTCTTATTCAGACTATCTCAAGGAAGTTAACAAACAGATTATTACTAAGGGGCAAAGTATGCGAGATATAGGCTCCCCTAAGAACGATCAGGATGGTGAGAATTTAAGTAGAAGATTTGGTATATTTTAAGTTACAAAGATTCAAGTTTATAGCTGATTTAGAGTATATAAAAAGTAGAATTATAGAAACTGAAAACTAGCAAAATTCAGGAGTGTCCAGAGAGACCGACAACCAACTCACTGAGGTTTCAAAGAACTTAGAGACTTATTGCAAAATCTTCTTAAATGAAAACTATTGGTCAGGGAGCAGAGGTTTGAGAATCATTGCTCGAATTACCCTTGCCGAAGAGCTCCGCCACAAAGGTTGCGAGGTTTCAACACAAACCTAAAGGCATCAGAGAGTGTATAAAAGAATGTCCTCGGGATGGATACTGTTTGAGCAACATTCTAAGCCAAATGCAGTCACTGTCTCACTAGGTAAAAAAGCTTTATGATTGTCTCAAGCATATTTCCCAAACAACATGATGTGAGCAAAACAAAGAACGGTCCAGAGATACTCCCCAGTACTTTTGTTTGGAGATTTATTGTACCAGGCGAAACACCACCAACCTGACCAGGCTAAAATAAACACAAATCGATTGAGGGAAGTCTCAGCATTGAACATGATTTATTGGCTGTCTTTTCGAACTGTATTCATAGTCTAGTTTTGAATCAAAGATGTCTTGTTAATTTGAAGTGTTTCTCGGTTGTTCAAAGTACAGTGGACACCCCTGATTGATGCTTTTCTTTTAAAATATTGTTTTTGAGTATTGAAGCATCATTGAACTCAACTTCTACATAACTATTCTAAACTACTGGCCCTTTCTGATACTATCAAAATAGCTGCAAAGTACTATCAATTTTTGAATGGTTTTTAAAGTATATTTTCTCTGGTATATCTCAAAGAGAAGTACTTAATTTATATCTTTTTTGACAATAGAAGTCTAGAGACAGCTGCAAATCGAATTTGGCAAAAACCAAAATCACCTTCAATATATAGTTTTGCTGTTGAATATCAACCGCTTTTGTTTGTAACCGTTTTTGTGAAGCAAATATTGTAGTTGAATGTATGACATGTTACTTTATACGATGAAAATATAAACTTGTACGTATTATCCACATAAATTCCAACGAGTAGTATATCTTTGATTTGATATTTTAGATCAACTCAATGTGCCAAACGTTTTGTCTCTACAATAAAACTTTTTGATAAGAGAGTTTATTTTTTCTTCACCTCGTTGAACTTATGATATACAATCGTGTTTAATAACTACATAGTTTTGGATTTAGCTGTTAGAAACTAATCTTTAAAAAGAGCTTTAAAGGCTTTTTGACTACGGTGTGTCACGTGGTAAAGCCCATATCTACTAAACATAGACTATTATTTTTCTATTGCTGCGGTTTTAGCTCAGTGGGAGAGCGCCAGACTGAAGATCTGGAGGCCATGTGTTCGATCCACATAAACCGCAATTACTTTTTTTCAGTAACGTTGAGCAAAGCTTCATTGAAAGTTAAAGTTTAAGTCCATTTGCCAATCAATTATCAAATATATCGTTATTTGAAACGTTGGATCCATCTCTAGTAGATATTAAATTAATGATTTCAAATACCTCATATTGTTAACATAATGTCTATCATGAGACTACAATTTTAGGTTAATAGTGTGTTATATTTTGGCAAATCGTATGTTACGTCGCGTCGAATTATCAGGGGAAACTGACGATTAGATGCATGTGTGGCGGAATATTAACCTATTATGAAAAGGCCTATTATTAGGCTGATTCGATAATCAACCCCGTCCTATATCCACTTTTTGTAAATTGAGATGTTTAAGACTGATCAGGGCGCAAATCCATTTTAGGTCATTGAGAGAAGTGGCTTGAAGCGACTTGTCTTGTTTTACAAGAGACTTCCATGATGTCTGTCGATTTTTCTCAATTTGGACCTTGTAAGCTTACCCCTCTAGATTATTATTCTCAATTATATAAATATATGAGTATTTTCCCAATGGATATCCCTACGATAGAATTTTACTTGGACACACCTTGTCAATTCAAATTAAGATCTTGGCTGTTGAACTACGACTAAAACTCTAATATGTAAGAATGCTAAGACACAGCAAGCACTATGTGAGGCACCAATCAATAATCAAAGTTTGAATGGGTATCTGCAACTGTTTGCCAAGTCTATTTGCTGCTTGAGATTGGTGTTACTGTGTCTCTCCCAGGCACTTTGTTCTCTACCCAGTCGGAACGAGCACCACTCACCGTTGCGCGCGCAGGCCGTTTTCTCGGGCATAGATTCTCTCCCCCCCTAGCTTGCATTCTACTATCGACGAGTCGGTCACTAATTTCATCTCTATCCAATTGCTATAGTGACATTGTCAATCCAAATCACTGTGAAGTTGCACAATACTAGTTGTGATTCAAAAAACCTTCCCACTTTCCAGGTACTTTCGTTACACTTTCAACTAATTCTACAGACTAGCCAATAATCGTTCATCTTGTTTATTTGATCAAAGATTGCCCCCATCATCATTACTAATTTCCAAAATAAGCAGACCAACTTCCCATAATGACAACTGCCAACTTTGAAGATTACGACTCTTTACTTTCCAATCTTGCTTCAGATGAACGTCAGCATGATCGTACTCAGTTGTTCTTGAACCAACAACAACAACACCAACAACAGCTACAACAATCAATGCAAGCTGCACAATCATCATCTGAACAGCAAGAGCAAGAAAAATTTAAAAATCAATCACAATCAAATCAAACTGTATCACAAGCTCGTTCTATATCTGAAGCTGATAATCAATATTTTCAAGATAGTTATAATCAACAGCAGCAAGATAATGGCTCTCAATTTGGAAGTTATGTAACTAATTCGTCTCATTATGGTTCAGAAGCTAACTTCAACGAATTAAATGATGCTGTTAGTTCCTTAAACTCGGGTCTTTTATCACCATATTCTACAGGATCATCACCAGATGATTTTTTTTTAAGTGCTAGCAACTCTCAAGCTGGTTCTCAATTTGGTCATGATGATGATGTTTTTAACGTGGACATAAACAATCAGCCACTTCATAACGATGTTTTATATCCAAATCAGTTTATTCCAGTACCGATGGCAGAATCTGCTTCAAATAGTACTGTCACTTTCAATACACATGATTATCAGTCCGCTCAGCAGATAATTCCAACCTTGAAGACCCTTGAAGAAGTAGAAGAGGATTCTATCAAGAGAGAATCTCCGCTGGATAATGCAGAAAAACTGAAGAATATGGACAATAGATCTCTACGAAGTTTGCAAAGTTTTAGTAATGATGAAAACAACGAACAAACAAAAACAGGTTCTCGTAAAGTAAAATCTTCTCATAATTTGATTGAAAAGAAGTACAGAACAAACATCAACTCGAAAATTATTGAACTTAGAAACTGCGTACCAGCTTTGCGAATCTTAGTTGCCAAAAATGGTAATCACAGAACCAATTCTGTCAATAATGAAGCTGAGGATGATGATGATTATTATGAAGGAAATGGGTATTCTGATGATGAAGAGAAATTGGACGGTTTAAAACCAGCAAAGAAACTTAACAAAGCTACCATTTTAGCAAAAGCATCAGAATATATCAGACATTTGGAGAAAAAGACAGAACTACTAAAGGAACAAAATATGAGATTACAGAATCTACTTGAGAACAGTAACTTGAATGTTGAGCAATTGCTACATCAACAAAACTATCGACAACCTTTACAACAACAACCACCGCAACCACAGTATTTTCAATCACAATCCACAAGTATGCAATCATCACCATTCAATAGAAGCAACAATAGCAACAGTACAAGTAATCGAGGAAGTAGCAAGTTGTTATCTCCAAATGATATCAATTTTCAAAACCAATCATTACCAGATCATCAATCGCTTACTAACAAGTTAATGATGGGTGATATTGGAAGTATGTTTGGTGTTTCTGGTTTAGACGATTTAGCCTCTGGATCTTCAATCAATAATAGAAACTGATATGCCAGTGTCTTGCTTTAGGAAGTAGTACACAAGTATGACATAGCTTTCTTGTTGGATTTTATTATTCCACGAAGTTTCTTCTTGCCCATTGATATTATTATATTATTATGTTATTCTTGATACAAAGACTGGTTTCAATTAGTAACTATTTTCAGCTGTTATTAGGGCGATCTATCATCGAACATTTATTTTGTATTTTCAAAATAAAATTATAGTTTACAAACAAAATAACATAGTGAATTGGTTTAGCAAGATAAGTTGACATAAATTTAATCTTTATTTATGTGGTCATTTTTATGGATCCGTCATCTAGCTATGCAGCAATATGGTTGATCTACTTATTAGTATTCAGGTCTCGTAGTCAAAATAGAATGGGTCTATTAGTGTTTTCAAGTGGTACAGGAGAAGTTCTAATTGAAATCATTGCTTGTGAAATTATACTGTACTTTTTGTCTGCTAACCAATCCCAAAATATTTTAATATTTCTTCAAATAACTGAAAATTATATTTTTGTTTTAATTTATGTTAGCCGCAACTGTTTCAATATCATAAATCCCCTACATGGTACGCCATTTAATTGAATCGATGTTCTCATATCTTTGTGTATAATCTGCTTCAAATAATAAAGATTTCTGTAACAAACTATTTAGTCCACTTTTGCTTTTGTAAATCTAATAGCATAATCTCTATTTCTATACACCGTTCAAAAGTGCACGCCCATACAGTTGGTGTCATACTTTACCATTTATATGGTCACATATAAATTGGAATAATCAGGGAAGAATTTCAGTGGACTGTTTCTGTTCTACATAGCATACCATTTAAAGGGAGAGCCAATCAAAAAACTGTAAGGGCATGTCTAAAAGTCACTTGGAAATCTCAAAGAGATATTCTACAAAATGTTCAAGCTAAAGACCTCTTATCCTCTCTTTCAAATACAAACTTCTTCAAGCCAAATCAAATATAAACAGATATATAGAACTATGCGATCAAGTAACGAGTATACCGCGGAAGAAATGGATGTCAGATTTCAAAATCAATTCCTGAATACATAGCTTAACAATATAAATTTTGAGGTTGTCGAATTAATCAAATTGAAGCGAATTCTTGAGGATGCCTACTGCATCAATATCGACTGACTGAACCTAACTACATTTTCCAGATTAAACATTCTTGAACGTGAACACTGGTATCTCCTGTATTGACCCTGATTTCCAATATTGCTTTTGAACTTGATAACACTCATTTTGAAAGGTAAAAATTGACACTCTGTACCAACATGTACAACTACAATAATCAGCCGCCACAATACGGTTACTCCAGTAACACTTATCATCAGGAACAACCCCAACAACTTCAACAATCTCAACCGCAACAATTCCAACAACCCCAACAACCCCAACAGCAGCAGCAGCAACAGCAACAGCATCAGCAGCAACAGCATCAGCAACAACAAAACTTTAGCAACTGGTCATCTGCTCAACAACCTCAACCTCAACCTCAACAGCTTCAGCAATCTCAGCAACCTCAATTTAACTCCCTTCAGTCTCAACCTACTGGTTATGGCTTTGGCACTCAAGTTGGCGTCCAACCAACGGGCTATCAACAACCGCTACAGAACCAAATTACTGGCTGGAATCAAAGCCCACAAACTGGTTTTCAGTCACAGGCTACGGGCTACCAACAGCCACAGACGAATTTTCAATCTCAAGCTACCGGTTATCAACAACCTTTCACAACATTTCAAGCCCAACCAACAGGATACCAACAAAGGAACAATGGTGTTCAAACCGAAACTAGTGGTTTTCAACCACAAGCTACAGGTTCATTCACACCTAAGGAACAACAACAGCAACCTTTGGTACAACAAAATACCAATTGGAATCAAAGCGCACCCCCAATGACTAGTTTTGTATCTCAACCTACTGGCGGATTAGTGAACCAAGCGACTGGTTATCAACAACAACCGCCTCTTACTTCATTTGGTACAATGCCTTTACAAAGTCAAGCAACAGGTTGGAATATTGGCTTGCAAACACAAGCAACTGGTGGTCCTTTGACAGCACAAGCCACTGGGTTTATTTCTAATTTGACGTCACTTGGTAATCAAAAGAATGATATTGAGCTCCCAAATATCAGACTATCTTTCATTACTTCTAGAGATCAAGAAAGATTTGAGGCGATTTTTAGAAGTAACGTTCCAAAAGGTGAAAACACCATGGATGCTAGTACAGCAAAAGCAATTTTAATGAAATCAGGATTATCTGCTGTTCAACTTTCTAATATTTGGGAATTGGCAGATACAAAAAAGTCTGGTTCTTTAATGTTTCCTGAATTCTGTGTTGCCTTACACTTGGCAAATATGGCAAGAAGGGGCCAGTCTGTTCCTTTTGAGCTACCAACCAAAATAAAAAATGAAGTTACTGGGTTTGTTGACGCCATCAATTTCAATATTGGTACAAAAGCTAACTACAATAATATTGCGTTCAACAATGCACCTTTAACAACTCAACGTACTGGTTTAGGCCCATTAACAGCACAAAAAACAGGTTTGACCCCATTAAGTGCTCAACAAACGTCTGGTTTGGTTCCTATGCAAACAGGAATGATTCCACAGGCTACAGGTATCTTTTCACAGTCAGGCCCACTTTTTTCTCAACCAACCGGTTCTGCGCCTCCTATGACTAGTTTTGCTTCTCAGCAAACTGGTGGATTTATGCAACAGCCAACTGGTGGTTACCTTAACACTCAGAATGGAGGTTTTTCAGTACAACAAACAGGAGGTTTTATGGGTCAAACTGGTGGTATTTTACCACAACAAACAGGTTTACAATCAATGCCAACAGGCAAACCTGGGCAATGGGGTTTTGTCTCGACCCCAACTGGTGGTTTACCAGGACTTGACATTATGCAATCTCATTTTATGCCTAACTCCCAATCTCAAGCTTCTGCTTTACAAAACCATATGGGCGGTTCTCATTCTTCTAATGTCACATGGGCTATTACTAAGCAAGAAAAGCTCATTTACGACGGTATTTTCAAACAATGGGATAAGGAGAGAAGTGGTTTTGTTTCAGGTGATATTGCGCTGAACGTTTTTACGAAATCCGGCTTGAGTTTTGGCGATCTAGAAAAAATCTGGACATTATGTGATCAAGGTAATAAAGGTAAGTTGAATAGAGATGAATTTGCAGTCGCAATGCATATTATTTATAGGAGATTGAATGGTTATGATATCCCAGTCTATTTACCACCTGAGCTTGTTCCACCTTCTTCAAAAGTCTTAGAAAATACTGTTGATAGCATGAAAAATGAGTTAAAAAAACAAGCTTCTCAAACTAGCCATTCTGGTTCATCTCAAAATAGATCAGGTGTTACCAGAACTGGAACAACTTATAAAAACGATGATGATTTTGTAGGTTATGTGTCTAATTCCAGACACAGAAAAAGATCAGAAGAAGAGAAATCCAATGCTTTCTCTACCAAACTTTCCATTGATGACTTGAAAAAACAAATTCACGAGAAGAAAATCTTACTAGCTGCTGTTGATGCTCAAGATGATGACATTTCTGCAAATGAAAATAAACAGAAAGCGTCGAATGAGATAGATGTTTTAAAGACTAGGATCAAGAGCTTACAATCACAACTGAACTCGTCTGACTATTTCAACTATGATTCAGCTGAACAGAAACAATCTTTACAGGCTAAATTGAATTACTTTGCAGATAAAGTTCCACAACTGATTGATGCAATCGCGCAAGTAGATGATAAAATTAAGACAGCTAAGATTGAAATCTTTAGACTCAAATTGCAGAAAGAAAATCCTTCGGGGATCGACATTAGAGGAACTGGTCCAAATGGAGAATTGACAGAAACGGACAAAAGAATCGCAAAACAGAAGGCGTTATTGCAAGCCAAAATGGCCAAACTTACAGGGAAACCAGCTCCTAACTTTGATGCTTTTGAAACCAATGAGGCAAAGCTCAATCAAGAGATTACCTCAGTTACTAAGGAATACGAGGATCAGAAGAACGTTGTAAAGGATATTTCGTCTTCAATTACTGCGTTAATCCACGAAGTATCTGAATCATTACATTTAACTAATTCGCTATCAGTGGGATATTCTAAATGGGAAAAGAAAGAAGGTGTTCAAAACCAAGAAGTATGTGATTTTATTGATTATTTGAACTCTACTATACCAGCGCACAAGACACTAGTTTCTCCACCAAACTCTTTGTTGAACCCATACCTACAGAATAATGATGGACAAGCTAACCATGTGAAGAATAGCGAGGCGAATCAATCATTGAATGCGGATCATCTAGCTTCACCTATTTCTCAAAGCAATTCAACATCACATTCAGTGAATTCATTAACTTCTGCAGAAGAAAAAGCTAAAAGAATCAAAGAGAATGCTCAAAAGAGGATGCAGGAAAGATTAGCTCGGTTAGGCATTTCAAAAAAGACTACATTGAATAATCAAACCTCTTTGATCGATTCGCACACGAATTCAGTACCGAATGAAGCAAAACATGCTGTGACTGATGCTGCTAAAGATGCTGCAATCACTGTTTCCTCAGTTGCTCAAATCAAACCAGCTGCCCCACAACCACCCCCTGCCCGAGCTGTGCAATCTACACATACGATTGATTTACCAGATAACAGGTCTGAGAGCGATGATGACGATGAGGAATACAGAACTTTATTGGCAAAGAAAAAAGAAATGGAAGAGAGAAAAGCACTTAAGAAACAAGAAAAACTTGCTAAACTGAAGGCTGAGATGGCTGCCCTTAAGCAGCAAGCAGAAGAAGAAGGTGACGATGATTGGGACGATGGGGTAAAACAGGCTTCTTATCCTGCTGCAACAACCACCATACCGCAGGCCATTAAAAGAGAAGAATCTATTGCTGATCACAGCAACAATCCCTTTGCTTTAATGATCAACAAAAATGAATCGACTCTAAAGTCTGCAGAGAAAGTTACTGATAAACTTAGTAATCAATCTCACAATCCTTTTGCCAAACTACAAGCTGATAGTTCCACACCGTCTACCAAGTTAGATGTGATTGATCATGAAAAGTTGAGGAAACAAAGAGCCGCACAAATGGGTGTCACCAACGACGATGAATGGTCAGATTCGGCTGATGATGGAAGTGACGATGAAATGCCATCTTCCAAAAAACAGGCAGAGTTAGCTTCCATGTTGTTTGGCGGAAGTAACGAACCATCTCGATCATCTACATTTATTCCACAGGTACCTTCTAATATTACCAATGGAGAACAAAATAATGTTTCAGAGGAAGTCATGTTGAAAGATACTGAGAAAACGTTCGAAGAGAATGCTCCAACTGTTTTTCCACCAGTTATCGAATCTTCCACAGCATCTCCAATTGATGATGCCTCCTCTTCTTCTTTTGCTCCAGATAGACCAACTTTGAAGATTGATAAGGACAAAACTTCTGTAACTAATCTTGACAACACTGAACTGCCATCGAGTAAGGATGAGTTTTACGATGCTAAATCCGAGGAATCATCTTTCATCGAACCTACACCACCATCTTCCCCTGAAGCTGCTGCAATTGATTCAAATCTTTCTACAGCCACTATTTTGCCACAAACTCAAATACCACCTCCACCACCAACAGACTTGGCACCTCCACCACCAACAGACTTGGCACCTCCACCACCAACAGAATTGGCACCTCCACCACCAACAGAATTGGCACCTCCACCACCAACAGAATTGCCACCTCCACCACCTCCACCATCTGACTTGGTACCACCTCCACCTCCACCCTCGTTTATAAACTCAGAAAATGCTTTTTCAGCAGGTACTTCACACCAATCTCCTTTAACATCTACTGCCACAGGCAGCCCTCCAAATATTGGTGCTTTACTTAGCCAAATTACAGGAGGTAAACAACTTAAAAAAGTGCAGCCAGATGAACAACACATTGCTACAGGTGCTACTGTTGGAAAAGTCCTTTAAAAGTAATAAACATTTACCCTCTATTCATTGTTAGTTGTATTTAAAATTTGTAAAAAATTTCGATTCATATTGACCCGTTTTGCTTCGATAGCTATGGAAATTGTGTCTTTTGGGGTAATATTAGCCAGTAGCAATTGCAAAATTCAATTTCTGATCTGAAATGGTTTCTCACTCATGGCATTGTACCAAGGCGCGGAGATCGTTTTCCGATAATGATTCAGGAGTCCTATTTAAGTGGTTGACGAGACGAGGTATAATTCACAACGTAATTTGTAGCTTCTCTTCTTGAAAGCGAAACACAACGATTATGTTTGGAAACATTGCGCAAAGATTATCGGGAAAAAACGTTCTTATTACAGGTGCTTCTACTGGTATCGGTTATCATACGGCAAAGTATTTTGCGGAGGCTGCAAAAGGTGATATCAAATTAGTTCTTTCCGCAAGAAGAAAAGAAAAACTGGAGGCATTACAAAAGGAGTTGGTGTCGGAATATCCCTCAATAAAAGTCCACATCGAATCTTTAGATGTTTCAAAAGTTGAAACAATTGAGCCATTTTTGTCAGGTTTACCAGAGGAATTCGCAACTGTGGATGTGCTAATCAATAATGCTGGTAAGGCATTAGGATTGGATCCTATTGGTAATGTTGACACTAAAGATGTTGAAGAAATGTTCCAGACCAATGTCTTAGGTTTGATTCAATTGACTCAACTGGTTGTACAACAGATGAAAAAACGAAACAAGGGTGATATCGTTCAATTGGGATCTGTTGCAGGCAGAAATCCATACCCTGGTGGGGGTATTTATTGTGCAACTAAAGCTGCGCTAAGATCTTTTACCCATGTCTTGAGAGAAGAATTGATCAACACCAAGATTAGGGTTATTGAAGTTCAACCTGGTAATGTTGCAACTGAGGAGTTCTCGCTTACTAGATTCAAAGGTGATGCTGAGAAAGCGAAAAAAGTTTATGAAGGAACTCAACCCTTGTACGGTACAGACATTGCAGAACTAATTTTATTTGCGGTTACTAGGCCTGAAAACACCGTGATTGCCGAGACTCTCATTTTTGCAACTAATCAAGCTTCAGCATATCACATTTATAGAGGCTCCTTAGATAATTGATATTGAAATTAAATAAAAAGTATATTTGCAATAGCATACCTCCGGTTTTCCTAACAAGGTTTTAAACTCTATAATTCATACTATTTACCTCATCGAATAAATTATAATGACGACACATAGTTGCTTTAGCTTGTTACACTGTACATATAATATCATAATATTGTTTTATCTACATTGTCTAATTCTTTTCGTATTGCAGTTCCCAATTCTATAAATACTATTCAATGATGGCTGATCTAACTATAACAGAAGGTAACTTCTTGGCGTTACTTTTCTTCAAACAGATTGAAAAAGCGTGTAGCTAAATAAATGAGATATTCAGCTCAATTAGAGATGTAAAAACAAATTAACCCTAATCTCGCTTACAGCTGAAGTTTGGATGACACAGTGGGTACTAAAACTGCTATGTCCTAACGGTATTCTGATTCAGGATCGACCAATCAAATTGAATCATTTGTCGATAAGCGCCAAAGTTTCTCAGATATTCCGACGGAAATAAATCGTTTCCAACGGCTGACCGAAAATGAACAATGGTCGTTTAGCGCGGCAAGAATTACGCTTTACAGAAAAATTGTAACTGCAAACCTCAATCTCCTAGTGAAAACAATAAGAATATCTAACAATTTCCGTTCTATCTATGAGTAATCACAACTTTGAATCAGCACAAATTTATCTGATATGAGATTTTTTCATATTTGAATCCATTTAAAGAGAGTCTTGATGTTTTTGAGTCAATCTCCGTTTTTCTTCTTGATATATCAGCTCCGAACATCAGCCACAATTAATAAATAAACTTCCAGATTCAACAGAACAGTTATGTCTCTTTTTAATGAAAAATTAGAAATCATTTCAACTCATACTGATACAGAGTCTTCATCAGAAATATCAGATAATGTCATGGATCCTAAACCAGAAAAATGGTACTCTAAATTCAACTTTATTGCCAATAAAGTTGAAATGGAGTCTCATACAGAGAGAAAGCTAAGCCAAAGACATATCGATATGATTTCTATAGGTGGTTCTATTGGTACATCATTGTTCGTTACTATTGGATCTGCGTTGATGAATGGTGGATGCGGTAACTTGCTAATTGCTTTTACTATCCATGGTCTTCTAGTGATATATCCGCTAACACTGAGTATTGGTGAATTGGTATGTTACTTACCAGTAGACTCACCATTTATCACGCATGCAGGAAGATTCGTTGATCCTGCCTTTGAAGTTGTTTGCGGATACAATTTTTGGATTATGGTTTCTTTATTCATTCCATTCGAAATCACGTCGCTGAACTCAATGATTCATTTTTGGTCAGATAATTATTCACCAGTAGCCGTATTTTTACCACAAATCGCAGCTTATATTCTCCTCAACGTTTTTGCAGTTAATTGGTATGGTGAATCTGAATTTTGTCTTTCGATTGGAAAGTTGATCCTCGCAGTTGGTCTCTTACTTTTCACGTTTGTTACAATGGTTGGAGGCAATCCACAACATCATGCTTTCGGATTTACAAACTTCAAAGGTATCCACAACGCTTTCCCAGACTATCTGGGTAGTGGCGGATCTGCCTTTTGGGCTGCCTACTTGAAGGCAATATTTGTAGAAGCTGCTCCAGAATATCTTGGAATGATTGCAGGTGAAGCAAAAAACCCACGCAAATCATTACCTCGGGCATTTAGATCTGTGATTTATAGATTATCAGTCTTCTATGTTTTAGGTGCACTTGCTGTGGGTGTTCTTTTGAAACATGATGATCCAACATTGGTTAAAGCTGTTACAGAGGGTGCTGCTGGTGCAAACGTTTCACCATATGTGATTGCTATGCAGAACATGAATATCAAAGTTCTTCCAAACATTGTTAACGCATTATGTATTACATCAACGTTTTCGGCAGGTAACTCATTTGTCTACTGCTCAAGTAGAGCTATATTTGCTATGGCCAAGAGGGGAAAAGCACCACGTTTCTTCACTATATGTACTAAGAATGGTGTTCCAATTGCGGGCGTGGTTTGTGCAATAGGATTCTCGTGTTTGTCGTTATTACAACTTGGTAAAACTGCAGGTGTTGCTCTTGACTGGATGATCAACCTTTGTACTGGTTGCCAAATTATGAACTATTTTTTCATGTCTGTCACATACCTTTTCTTTTACAGAGCATGCAAAACTCAGAATGTTGATAGAACAACAATGCCACTTCAATCTTGGTGTACTAAACTACAACCTTATCCTGCTATCTTTTGTTTTATAGCAACTGGAGTTTCAATTATATTTTTAGGAACAAGCGCCTTTTTGCCGTCATTTGATGTGGATTCATTTCTGTATTATTACCTAATGGTATTTGTGAATTTAACTGTGTTCGTTTGCTACAAATTTTTCTTTAAAACCATGACAGTGAAACCAGAGGATGCGGACTTATTTTCTGGTTTGGCGGAAATTGATGAACATGAACGTAAGTTGTTTGCATCTCAACCGACACCCTCCCATTTCATGACTCGTTGGAATAATATATCTGCATGGATCTTTTAGTTGTCAATTCAAAAATCCGGTGTTTCCGTCTATGTATGAAACCAACTAAAAAAATTGTTAGACTGTATTGTATATAAGCTGGAGAACAACAGATTAATGCTTTCATTGACATGCATGCACAAGATAATATATTGGTGTAACAGGCAATACCTGTTCGTAGTACACCTGCACCCCTTGGAGAAGTCTCGAGGAGACTTCGACCAATCATGTCTGGAAATAACATAGTTAGTTTCCTACCTTAGTATATTCTAGTGTATAGTTCCCTTATCAAACCAGTCTAAGATCACATTTTGTTACAATTTGTACTTAGCGACAGTTCATAATTTCCTGAAAATATTCCGCTGTCGCAGATCGATCATCAACGACAATTGAAAAGACGTTTAGACTCGTCAATAATAAGTTGATAAGAGTAGGTAGATCATATGGAAACAGGCTATAAAATAATAGATTCCGCTATAGATACGGGGAATTACAAACTTGCTTTGAAGCTTATTGATAAAAAAATTAAAGAAACTCCTCATTCTTCACACTGTCATGCATGTAAATATTTTGTCTTGGCTAAAATGGGACTAGATGGTAATCCAGATGCCAATCTTGATGAAGTATTGCAACAATGTCTTGCTTTGGTCAAACAAACACCTTCAGACTCTAAGACAATAAAATTATTGTCAACTACGCTTGAATCACTAGATTATAAACTTCAAGAGGACCTATACGAGATTGCGATGAGAAAATACCAGAGTACAAATCTTGCGTTCGAATGGTTTCAGGACAGTGTTGCTAAAAACGACTTTATTAGTATGCAAAAAGCTACGATGGCTCTATCTAAGTCATTCAAAGTTGAAACTACGAACGGAAAGATGATAAAACTTTGGGCTGCAGCTGCAATGGTTCTTGTCCTACATTGCTGCAAAAATGATGGAAAGCTATCTGAAGGAAAGAATGTATTATTTGCGAACCTTGGATTGAAATTTATTGAATCGGTTGAGGGTGTATCTCCCCATGGATTGAATGCACAAGAGATGTTTATCAAGTGCCAATTGCTTTTGGAAAAAGGCGAGAACACAAAGTGCATTCAGGAACTCAAGACATTTCTTGAAAAAGAAAACGACCTTGAATTGCTGCTACTATACTTTGAAAAGCTGAAAGAAGCTGAAATGTGGACTGTTGTACGATGGTACCACAAAATACTTAGTAGACACAGGCGTCGACGATTGGGATACTTGGAAACTGGCGATTTTGTCTGCGAAAAAACTACATAGAACTCAAGTGATCACCGATCTGATCAATAACTATAAAGCAAGTAGAAATAGTGCGCTCGCTAAAATGCTTGTTTTGGATGAAAGTGATATAAAACAAAGAGAACAAGCTTTCAAGAATTATTTGGGTAAATATTTATCCAAACTCTGTTGCTTTCTAGATTTAAAGAGTTTTATTGATGAGGGCTATATTTCTAAAAGAAGTGCATTAGCCATTTTAGAAGAAACAAAGAATAGCTGTATTTCGCCTGAACTTTTAGAAAATAGGAGAACAACAGAAAAGGAATTGAATATTTTAGTCAATTACGTTAAAATCAAATCAAGACTCAGTAATGAAATCTTTGTTTCTGAATTTTTTTTCAAAGAATGCTGCGATTACTATAATGCCACTAAACATTTACAAAGCAAATTATCTGAGTTTGATTATTATGCTGGATTTGAGTTTTTAGTGCTTGCTATACAAAAATATGTTACTATTGATAAAAGTTTGGGAGATCAACAAACAGTTTTGAACCTGATTGTTCTTATTGAAAATGAGCTGATCAAAAATAAATACGAGTTCCATATGCAGCTTTGGCTTGCTCATCTGTATTTGAATACCAACATGTACGAACCCCTGAAGCGGATTTTTGAAGCATTAAAGATTAAGAATGTACAAATTGACACACTCTCGTCTCACTTCATCAACCATATGGCGTCCAGAACACGTAGTAATGAATTAATTAATAAATGTCTGGAATTTTATACTGCTAATGTAACAGCAGAGTTACCACCTATGATTATGAATTGTTTTGAGAAACAGACGTTTAGCAAGCTACAAGGCTTTGTGGAGTTCAAAGCTAGAATTGAGAAATCGATCACCCACTATGAACTATTGATAGAAAAAATTCAGCACACAAGGCTGAACTCCAACAAAATAATTTTGGATACAATTATAGTAAATTACATTCCAAAACTCAAGGAAGCATATCATACTTTTTGTCAAGATGGTAAAGATGTGGCAACAAAACTGCATGATAATATTGATAAAAAAATACTTTCAGATTGTGGTGATCATAGACTTCATCACGAGTTCTTGTCTTTTTTGAACACTGCTTTGAGTAGGACATATGATCTTCCTTACATCAAAATCAACATTTTGAAAGAGTTATTAATTTATGATCAACACTCAAGAGTATGGAATGATTATAGAAGCGCCTTTTCTGTTCTCCTCAACAATCCTGAAAATTTGAACTCATTTTCTTCAATTGAAAAAGTTTTCTTACAGTCATTTAGCAATCTATTAGACTCGAATTCTGACGTTGAACTTGACTTAAATATAGTGAAACCTATCGATCCTATTGAGGCCAATTTCAATCACTACTATTTGTTGCTTCAAGATTGGGATCGTATTTTAACAACTCTCAAAAGAAGAAGTTCCAGTCAAAGTTTTTTTGGGCAGAAAGAAAATTTAACCAGAATAAACTATCTTCAAAAAATTCTTCGTAGTTATATTGATGGTATTGATAGAGATAATATCACGGTAACGGCAAAGACACAACTTAAGATCAGTAAACAAAAATGCCTTCACTTTTTTTTGAATGATAGTTTTGGTAAAGAGTTTAAAGTCCCAGTTGATGTCATCAATAAGTGTTATAAAAACTTCGAGATAGATTTGCTAAAAAATTTAAGGGAAATCTAATCAAGTTGTGTGGAAAGAAATCTAATGTTTATAAACTTTACATATAATTTATTTCTTCACGTTTTCCTTCTTTTCTCTCACTTTAGCAGGAACAAGCCTCTCCTTCTTCCCCCAAACCAACTGGTGTGGTTTCATAAAACTGTCAATAACAGATTGATCAACTTTAGCACGACGTTCTTGGAAAGATTTAACAAATTCTTGTAGAGTCTCAATACATAACTTTTTCAATTCACCACTCAAAAGATCACCTTTTTTGTAGGAGTTGTAAACTCTTTCTAACATTTCGTCATCATCCTTGAAAAATGACAAATATTGGAATGCAACATCAATGTCTGGGTTACCGCCCAATCTTCTATGGTCTTCAACTGTGACCTGTCCACCAGAAAATGCAAATTTATTAATCTTTCTCTGAATTTGTTTAGGGGTATCAGTCATGAAAATAGCAGTATTTTCATCGGAGGCTGACATCTTGGTGGTTGAACCTTGCAAAGCTGGAAAAAAACGAGAATGTATGAGAGATGGTTTTGAAAATTTTAGTTTATCTGCAACATCCCTACAGACTCTGAAATAAGGGTCTTGATCGATAGCACATGGAATCAAACATGGAGTTTTTGGTGGAAGATCTAGAACATCAGGGAAAGAAGAAGGAAATGAGGTAGCAATTTGAACAGATGCAAAATGTAGCTTACCAATACAATCAGAATCTTGAAATCCAAACACAGCACGCGCAGTAGAAGTAGTAATTTGTCTAGAAACTCTAACGACTGTTTGATAAAATGCTGGATTCATGTACTGTAAGTCAGAAAAAATGAATGTATTCTCTGGATTGAAACCTACTGCAATGATATCTTTGGTATTCTCAATTGCGTATTTTTTCACATCTTCAATTGTAAGTTTTGGCTTGAACAAGAATTTTTCATCATCAGTTAGTTCAATCACTAAAGGCACGTCAAAAACATCTTGTAACCATTTGGTAAAAATGAAGGGAATCATATGACCTAAATGCATCGAGTCGGACGATGGACCACGACCTGTGTACAAAAAGAATGGCTCACCGTGTTCGTACAAATCAAGGATATGATTGAAGTCTCTTTCTGAGAAGAACATACCTTTTCTCATAAAATGATGTGGATCATGTCCTGTAACTTCTTTAAACCGAGTCAAAGTTTCCTCTCCTATTCTCTTGGTACCGAATTGGGTAATGAGTTTATCGTAATCAATACCAAGAGACTCACCGTCAACAACGGCACCTTCAACTTCCCAAGGTGTAATTTTTTGCTCTGCTTCCACTTTCAATTCAGCAACCTGTTGGGTAATTTCTTCAGTCATTTGGTGTTTGTGGATGAAACAAATACTCAACATATGGAACACAAATTGAAAAATTGTAAAATACAAATTTAGAAAATTTAAGATTGTGTGCACGCGCGCGCGCAAGCTCTAGATTTAGCAAATTTCAAATGCGGGTAATCGCAGCTTCTGTTTATACGTATAATATAAAGTCAAGCTCCTCGATTAGTGCTTGGTAGCAAATGCAAATTTGGAAATTAATACTGCAGCAAGGTCCTTGACTCCTTCATAACAAATTACTCTTGTATCATTTCAATTGATACATCTATCTTGTTGCCATCTCCTTTTGGCACCTCCTGTATATATCAGATCAATACATTCAGTAATTATACAGCCATTAAAATGTTGAATCTGCTGCACAACTATTATAGATTTAGTTTAATTTTTTACATAACAACTCAACTAACCTAGCAATAACTTCTTTTCAGATGATCTTGTTGCCAAATGTTTGAATGACAAACATCATATATATATATTCTGGACATCCTGATTTATATAGCTAGCTGGAAAAATCATTACATCATGAGATAAATATAAAGGTAAAAAGTATAAAACTTGCCTGAATCAGTTTTAAGGTTGATTACTGGATACACTATAGGTAGATTCAGAATCAGTTATGTAACAATTGTCATCAGTATCCTCCTGGGATATTTCATTCCATGATGCATATGTCAGCAAGCTAAATCCAGCCAATATAAAGATGTAACCAATAACTTGTGCCAACGTTATCACTATTCCTCTAAAAATCCATTCAAATGCTCCAACAATAAGAATTGTTAGGAGTGAGGCAACCGATGAGAATACAGGAGAAGTAAGTGACATCAATCCAAGAAAGCAGACACTGAAAACGTGATTGGAGAAAATACTAGTCAACATTATAATTACTTCTGTAGCTTTGATAGGAAATGCAAATTTGTGAATTCCTGTTATTTGAACAATAAGCAATACCAATCCCATTGAGACAAATGTACTAATACCTATAAGACACATAATAAAGTTAGAAAACGTTGCCTGTCTTCGTGCACTTACCAACTCAGTAGGTGGACAACACCATTTCTTGTATAGAACTTCATAAAGACCGTACATGATGGCCCCAATAAGAATGATAAAGTTACCCAAAAGTCTGTGTTGATAATTGTTTGAGGAATTTTCCATAGACCTTTTACCCATATATGCAACAATGAAAACACCACTGATTGCAATTACGACTGAATTTGCCTTTATCCAGGAAAATCTTTCTTTTAAAATGGGTATTGCAAAGATGTAAGCTGTAAAAGCGCTACAGTTGTAAATGGCAGTTACATCACTTCCTGTTGATAATGACATTGCAACGTACCAAGTCACACCAGCAACATTCAAAATTATGGATAAAATTGCAGCCATTTTAAATACATACTGTATTGCTTCACTATGCAAAAACTCCTTATATTGTCTGAAACTTTTCTTCGGGTCTGTGTAAGTTATCTTGTAACCAGGAATATTGGCAGCAGCAGTTAATTCTGCAGTATGAAAGACATTTTGATGTTGAGCTTTAATTGAACTTGCAATTGATCTTCTGAAACCTCTCCATTTTTTAGGTTGTCCATTGATAATGACTTCATAACCACGTTTATAGTTAACATAACGTTTCAGTGTTTTAAAAATAGCAATGAACATGAATTGTAATGGCCACAAACACCACCAAAATCCATGGGTTAAAAACAATAGAAGGATCGGTTCTTTAAACCCATATTTGGTATATAGAACACTTGTGAGTTCTGTTTGAGTGACAAATGATATTAATGAAATCAGAAACAATATTAAAACAAAAACAATTTTGAGATATGAAAAGCCATATCCTAAATGATTTGCTGAATTCATTTCCTGGTCCATGATGGTATTTTTTGGCTGGTTAAAACTTCGTCCTTCCTCCTGGGTAGACATATACATTGCCTGTAGAATATGCTCAAAGTGGAAATGTATTGGAAGTTTAAGTCAAATTCATATCATAAAAGTAGTCAGTTCTTTTGCACAAGGTGCGTCGCGATAAAACAGAGAATATGGCTATGGACTATATAATGATGTCATAATATTCATAATGTAACAGGGCCAGAGCGAAATTAGTGGATCAAATTTCAAATTGAAATTTGGGGAGAAAAATTTGCTGAGAAAATAGAGCTTGAATGGTCGAACTGAATTGCTAGTCTTATTGCTGGCAACTAAAGATCCGTCAAACAGCGTGCCAGGTTGTTATATCCTCTGTACGGGGGGTACAAGCTTACCCCTTTACTTTCCGGCAAATATTCACGGCACCTCAATTAATGATGTGGTTTCAAGGATAGAAGAAACTACGCTGGTAGGTTATTGCCAAGTTGTACTTTTAGGTAAGATTCAAGGCTAATTACTCTAGGAATATGTCTACGTTCTAAAAAGAACAGTGCATCTTTTCTTCTCTCGATGTGGAGATAAAAATATTTTGATCAGCCTTTTTGAAATGACCATACGGTGATTACTACATTAATTATTAGTTGAAGAGAAATAATGTCTTTTAAGGATTACATAAACTGTTGATGATATGAAAATGCTGACAGTTTAGAACAAATAGTTGATTGAGATATTAGAAATTCATTCAAAAGATGATTTTGCATCATAAACACATTGTTGTTAAATGTTTGATGTTTGCTAAAGAATTTTGTCAGCCGCAATAATTCTTGGTAAAGATTCATGCTTGATGGCATCTTCATCCGACGCTCCATTAACGAAAATGTGCTTGTTCTTGTCACGATGATCATAGCCACACGTTGTACACCAAACATTTCCAGCTTTCCCTTTGAACTGAGGAGGTTTGGGGTACAAGATATTTGGACCACGCTCGAGGAACTTGTGTTGCTTGACATTAGCACGAGCAGCAGACTTTTAGCAGCTCCACCTTGCGGTTTGACTGAGGTAACTTGCTGACGTTTGTTGCCAGGCTTACCGTGGTTCGTTTCTTTTCTTTTACCGTTCGATGAAGCAGTAAAAGCAGGTTGAGGAGAACCACCTTCCAGTGAGGCATAGTTAGTTTCTCTGGGATGAGTTAGCGCTTCTCTGGAAGTGATCACCAAGAACCATGGATCTAAGAAGTCCAAAGATGGAATCTCAGATTGATTCTTGAGCAATTTGTTGAGGTAGTTGACACAAGCCCTGACAAAATGCATGAGATTTGGGTGAGACGCACTAATGTATCTCTGGAAATCCAGTGCCCAATTGTAAAGTACCGACCGAGGGTTATAAAGAGTACCCTTAGCCTTAGCAACATACAACTCATAAGTTCTGTGAGCTTCGTTTTGAGTGAGCTCTTTCACAGAAGTCTTACAATGTTGTAATAACGACCAACTTCCAATAGCACCTTCTAACACATATTGGTTAACCAGACGCACACCACTCTCTGTATCAGGCTTAGAGCGGATCCAAGCAATCTTGATGGAGAACATCAGTTGATCAAAGGGAATCCGATCGTAATCCTCAACAGCAACCAAATTATCGTAAAACTCAGCAGCGTCTTTTGGTAGTGTGGCTTCTTTTGCCAAATATGGAACAACAGCCGTGTAGTCAATCCAACCTGTCGCTTTCAAGAAGACACGAAGAACGGGATTTAAAAGCTCTTCGAGCTCAACGATCTCTTCTGGAATTAAGTGAACACCATCAACATGCCAACCTTCTTGTGGTGGCATAATACCAGGCCTCATAACCGTATCTGGCGTTGACTTCAGAATTCTAATGAAAATACCACTAATGGAGCTATGAATTGGAAAAATTTCCAACTCCTTAATCAGTTTTTCGAAGTATGAATGGACACCTTCATTAGAGTTGTACCGAGTTTTGAATTTGGCAGCTTCGGCAGGTGCTGTCTTGACAAATCTAGGAATTGCATCCAAGATTGACTTAAAAGTATTCTTACTTTCAAATTTCTTCTTGTGGAATCCTTTGATTCTTTTTAAATAATCCAAATGTTCAAGTGATTCAACCTTTGGAGGAGCATTTAATGGTGGTGGAAGAGGTGGTAAGATTGTGCTCTCTGTTGTATTAACTGATTGGACGGTAACGTCTGGTTCAGGTACAATAGCAGCATCCATAGGAGCAGGGTTGGTTTGGGTAGGGATGGTTGGAGTAGCAGCAGGATCAGGAGTTGACATCTGCGCAGTTGGGGTAGTTGCCTCGATGTTATCATCAAGAACAAGCTCTTGATATGTAGGAACGGCAGAGTATTGAGGATTCTTCACATTTGTGACTGTCAAAATGACAC